>QXEO01000186.1:7567874-7630818 GCA_007115705.1 Dactylis glomerata | reverse complement strand
AGGTCATCCAATTGCTTCTTTAACTCCACTAGTTCAGCTGGGTTCATACGATAGGGTCGTTGGGCTATGGATCCAGTTCCGGGGATAAGCTCAATGATAAACTCAATATCCCGATCCGGTGGTATTCCGGGTAGGTCATCGGGAAAAACATCTGGGTATTCACAGACGATGGGGACTTGCTCCAGAGTTGGCCCTGAGATACTCTTATGACATCTGGGGATTTGGGTGGGTTTAACTGACACATGCTTTACTACAATTCCATGGCTACTCCTCATAGTGATGGTCTTTTTGGCACAATCTATAATTCCTTGATGTTGAGACATCCAATCCATACCTAGGACTACTTCCAATCCCTTGGTTCCTAACACAATCAAACTGGCTAAGAATGATATCCCATGGATTTCTATGGGCACTGCCAAGCAGGTCCAACTAGCCTTGGTTATTGACCCAGGTATTTGCACAGACATGGTATTTTTCAGGGGTGTTGGTTGAAGTCCACTTTTATCAACGAATAACTGAGTAACAAACGAATGCGAAGCTCCTGAATCAAACAGAACTCTTGCAGGAACTGAATTAACAGGGAACATACCAAGCACAACGTCGGTTGCCTCCTGAGCTTCTTCAACATTCATGTGGTTCAGACGGCCTCGAGGGTGAGGCTGGTTCCTTGGTGGATAATTTTTGCCATTTCCCACACAGCGCTGTTGCTGAGCAGGAGCAGTGGTCTTGGATGCATCATTCAGCTTCTTAGGGCATTCATTGGAGTAGTGCCCCTTGATTCCGCACTCATAACAGGTAACACCAGACTTGTCACCAGACTTGGGCAGTGCAGTTGCGCCATTTGGCCTTGGAATATTGGGGTTGAAGTTGTTGCCATTAGGTCTTGGAGGTGCACGGTTGAAGTAGTTGCCGTTCGGACGGCTAGGAAAGTTGGGACGTGGAGTAGGTGCAGATGGCCTCATTGGTCTAGGGGCAAAACCCATAGGTGGATTTCCTCTTGGCTTCTGCGAGTTGCTTGAGTTGCCTTGATACATCATACGGTGCTTGCAGTTCTCTGCAGCTTGCTTGAGTTTGCCTTCCATCTGAATGGCAGAATCAATCAATGACTCTAGGTCTGCAAAGAGAATGCTGACCAAGACACATTGCATCTCATCATGAAGTCCATCCAGAAACCTTTCTTGCTTCTTCTCAGTGGTGTTGGTGTCATCTGGGGCATACCTAGACAAGGTAAGGAACTTGTCCCGGTAGTCAACCACAGATAGGGAACCTCGCTTCAGATTTCTGAACTCATCTCTCATCCTTTTAACCAATCCCAAAGGAACATGGGCTTTGATAAACTTGCTCTTGAACTCCTCCCAAGGCATCACATACCCTTGGGCTTGCATTGCACGGGTGCTGTCCCACCAAGCTCTTGCGGCTCCGGCAAGATAGTGGGTGGTGTACAAAACCTTCTCATTTTCACCAACTTCGGCGACTGCCAAATTGTTCTCCATAGTGCAAAGCCAGTCATCAGCATCTAAGGGTTCTTCAGACTTAGTGAAGATAGGTGGGTTGGTGTTTTGGAAGCTCCTTAACTTGGATCGGTGATCACCATTGCCATTGTTCTCTCCTTAACCATGGCCATTTCCATTGCCATTGTTGTGGTTCATCGCCATCTGGGTTAGTTGCTGAAGAGTGGCCAAGTTAGCTTGGCGCTCAGCTCGAGCTGCTTCCCGGTCTTCCATGATCAACCTTAGCAGTTCTGCCATTTCCGGGTTCGGGGGTGGGGGTGCTCGCGGCATCTGAAGATAAGGTGTGTAAGACAAGAGGGAAAAACTAATTGCTAAGACTTAATGTAACATATATGATGCAATTTTTGTCTTACTAAGGCCCTAAGGGCCAAATTCATATTTCATTCAACAAGCATCAAACATACCATACATACGAGTTCACACATTATAAATGGTTTACATCAAACCATTGCGACTCATCTACTAGAGAGGGGGATACAACTCACACCTACACGAAGTGACTTAAAGTAAACTCATAACTAGATAACACGTGGATCTCCAAATCTAAACATCAGGCTCCTCGAGGTCTTCCTCCTCATCATCCTCGATGAATCCATTATCCTCCTCATCCTCCTGATCATCAAGGTCCTCCATGAAGTCATCCTCATCACTAATGAGGGCATTATCCTCCTTGCGGAGATCAATGCCTTCCTCCTCACCAAGGTGGCTCTCTAGACTCTCAATGTACTCAGTCAGCTCAGCCACATTGGCCTTCCACTCCTCAATGATCTGGTCCCTCTCATCACGCTGGCGACGAAGGCTCTTGCGATCCTTAGCAAGCATCCTGATAGTGCTCCTCGCCTCCACAAGTGCGAAGTGCTCAAGGTTAGCCTTGGTACGGTCACGATCTGCCTCCTGCTGAGTGGAGTACAGCAAGAAGTCCATGTGATCGACATAGGTACTTGGCTCATTTTGCCCTGGCATGTTTGCGGGACGCCCGTCCGCATCACGCCGAGCAAAGTTCCTAAAGCGCTCCCCCTGGACCTCCTCCACATGCAGTCCGCACAAGCGGGCGTGCATCTCCTGCATACCTCGGACCAAACCATCGGCCCAAGTGTTCTCCACAAGCTCAAACTTGATTCTTGGAGAACTTAGATCTCCCTTCTTGCCACGGCAACTCACCCTGATAAGCCATCGTAGCTCTCCATCTGGGTGCTCATTGAGCACGGCTCCCTTGAACTCCGGATACAGACGATCCAGGAACAAGGTCAGGGTGGTGAGGTCGCGCTCGAAACAAAGGCTGCCACCATGGCCCAACTGGTACTGCTCAGTGAATACCGGGGCCATCTACAAAATTTTAGATTAGATTAAGTTAGTGATCAACTCAAGTGTGTAAAATTTTAAGTAGGCAAAAACTGAATCATGTACAAAGCTTTGTAAATAGAGAGGAAAAGACTAAGCAATTTTAAACCATTACTTATATCTTTGCTTTTATAAAGGTTTCATTTAACGCCCATTCTAACTAAGGTCTCCTATGGTCAGCCTAGGCTCTGATACCAACTTGTGACACCCCCGAATTTATCACAAATTCGAAGTGCCCGTTATGTATTCCACCACAATCCCCGAATCATTGTTGTGCTACACATAACGTAGTTGGTAACCAGTTCCATAGACATTACAATACGATGGTTCAAATACAATGGTCATAGTGACCAAGTTCATATTACAACACAATATAGCAGCGGAAATAACGTCCTCGGGTCCATGCCTTCACCCTACAGGCAATGGCAACTCAGTAGAAGATCTTAGTTCTGATACTCTTCTTCATAACCTTCCTCCGGATACTCTTCCCCATAGTCTGGCCAAGTTGATAGCCAGGGACACAGCCATGAGTACATTGGATGCACTCGCAAACCATCTTATAAATGAAAGGATGAAATAGAAAGGCAAGGTTGATATGGTGGACTAAGCACTAAGTTTATTTGCAAAAGCTAGTTTTATTTCCCAAGAATGTTCATTGGTAGGAAAGAGATTTAGTTCTCTAAGTTCAATCTAAAGAGGAACTTCAAGTGTGTCAACATCAATGTCAAGTCAAGTCATTCATCAAGTTCACCATAAGTTATTATCATTCTTGACAAAAGTCAAGTACAGCTTGCCAACTGTCCATAACTGAGGACGTGGCTATTCGAATAGTTTTGAAACCTCTGCAGAGGGGTACACTTTACCCACAAGATTCGATACATCTGCCGGGAGAAATCCATGGATCGTCATACACAAAGTATGCGAGGATCAGATAATCAAACAAACTCTTTCACTTGCCCACTCTAGTATAGGATCCTTCCCTAGAGCCCGAGACACGGACATCTCCGTTCCGGCGTCCCTAGTTTTGCCCGCTCCAGGATGCTGGATGAATGGAAATTTTCCACCCGGTTCAGAAGTACCCGCGCACGGTGCACTTTCTATAAAGGATGATACAAGACCTCCCATACTAGGGTAAACAAGCTACGGAGTAAGCCCCTTCCCATTTAGGGGTAGTGTGGTCGTATGGTAATGGTTGGCTCACATAGTACATCACTTATTATTATTTAGCAAATACATTCCATAGTTCTTAGTCAAGATTATTTTCCTTCATAAAACCATCATGTAGGGGAAATCTCCAATTCAAGTTTTCAAGTTCAAGTCACCAATGTCAAATAGGGTTCCACTTAGAGATGGCCTCAATTTTATTAGCGACTAAGCAACTACATGGAGTGATGATACCACTAAATAGGGTTGGATAAACTCAGCTTGATGTTCTTGCTAAGCAAGATATCACTACACATCTATCATTCTACTCTAGCAATTCAATCATGCAATTTACTTAAAACAAGTAGAATGCAATAGTAAAACTAGGCATTTGGAGTATGATTCAAAAGATGGCTTGCCTTGGTTGGCAAAGTGTCCGGAGTAGTCTTCTTCTTCTTGATAAAATTCCCCTTCAATATCCTCCTCAGCAACACTGGCGTCTAATAACGAATAAATACAAAGCACACAATCACCACACCATACTAACATCACTTCAAGCCCACATCATCGTTTTCAAACAATAGAGTTCATGTTGGATTTTATTGAGTTGGATTGCAAGTTTTTCTTCCAAATTTTCATTAAGTGTGCAAGTTAAATTTTCTACTATGTGTCATGTGTTGTTTACTTTTTGAGTATGGGTAAGTAACTAGGGTTATTAGGGCTAGTTCAAGTGGAGATTGACTAATTAAGTAAATTGGTATTGAGGGAAAAATTAATCTAAGTGTATAATGAAGAGCTATTATTTTATGTTACACACTAGTGTTGGATTTGGCTTAATTGATGTTACTAACAAAGTGTTAATTGAATAAGGTTGGACTAATCAGTAAGTAAGTTAATTAGTGAGTTCATAAACCAAGTTTCAAGATTTTAGGAGGTTTAAATAATTTTCTAGAATTTTCCTAAGATTAATAGGGCTATGGTCACATTATTCTTATTGAATTAAATCCCTAACTCAATTGGAATTCTAACTAGTTTCAGAGGGTAGATTATTTCCTAAGCTTTCCAACGCCTATTTATTTGCTACAAATGGATTTCTTGCTGTACTCTTCGCACGGGCGGGAAATGTTTTAAAACAAACTGGCAGGTGGGTCCTACTCGTCAGGTCACTTAAGTGACCCGAATTGGTACACGGCCGTTGGATTCTAATCCAACGGCGCGTATGCGTCATGCTCGTTGGCTAGGGCGGGAGCTCACCTGCGCACGGCGAGGAAGACGACGGCGACGGCGAGGCGCGTAGAGGAAGCAGGGCTCGACGGCGACGGGCGGAAAAGACTCCGGCAGCACTCCTCCTCCAGTTCCCGGCGTCCGTTCGTCCAGCGGCGGCCCAACGTGGCGGCGCTGCCTGCGCCCAGTGGCTCGCCAGCGTTGCAGGCTACGTCAAATGAGAGCGAGCGGGAAGGAGAGAAGGTGTCTGAGAGGTTGCTGGGGGTGGGGTGCGTTCGATCGTATGCTCGGAGGGGGCTTTTATAGGCCAGGGATTCAGGGGCGAGGGCGTCCAGTAGCTCACCGGTGCGGGGGCCCTAGCGACGTGCGACGAGCAACACCGGGCACAGCGGCCCTGCAAGCGTGCTTGCGGGGTTCTGTCGAGGCGACGGGGTGCTGTGGGTCGGCGCTGGCGAGGCCACGACGGTCGGTGACGTGCAGCGAGCAGAGGGAGAAGAGAGGGGGTCCTGGGCGTGCTCTTCCTCTTCTCCTCCATTTCTCACGGCTCGGGTCGGGGCAGAGGGGGCTGGGCTCGACCGCGGAGACGTCCACGAGCGTGGCTACAGGGTTAAGATGAACGGGAACAGTGATGCTCACAGTGAACGTTTTTTCTCAGATTTTTGCTCACCACGTGTTCGATCAAATGCCCGCAAGAATTTGAATTTCAAATTTTTGAAAACGGCCACTGTGGTTCGTCAACAAATTGGACAAGGGTTCCAAAGATATTTTTGTTACAAAGAAAGATTAAGTTTTGCAGAAATCATATTTCAAATTTTGGGTATTGTCACTGTTTCAGATTCAATCTTTGGCTGATGTTTGAGTTGAGTTACACTTTGAATTTTGGTTTGAAACTTCTTGGTTGAGTTAGTAGGCAACTTAGTCAAGCTCAACTAACTAACCACACCTTTGCTTGAGTTACAGATTTCTTATTCTAAGTGTCCAAAGTAGGGTAGTCAATAAGATTTCCTAGATCAAACTTTTCTTCTCTTTTTCTTTATTATTTTCATTTCTGGTTTCTTTAGCTCTTATAGTTCTTCTCTAATGCTTCTGTTGGTTAAGTTTGAATTAACTAAATATTGCACAACAATTTGATACACACATAAAATCATAAAAGACAAATACTAGAAAATACATGCATACATGCAATATGAATGAAAAAGCTTTAGTTGGTCCAAAATTTGGCACTTTAATTCATAGGAAGTGGATTACAATTTTCTGAGTTGTTAGTCCTGTCCCACGCGGTCCCTTTCTACTAGCCCCATGCGACGTGGCTCCACACGACGCGGCCCTACACGTCAGCATGGAAACGGTCACTTAACGGGAATCCTCCCGTCCGAGCTCCTTCTGAGGGTTTCAGACAACGGCTTGGGGAAAACTGCGGAAAAACTAACGAGCTGGGGAAAACTGAGTACAACTAACGACCCGAGGGCATGAAAATAGAAATCCCTTGTTTTTATTGTATGGAAGCATTATTTTGGTTTTCTCCTTGATGCTTTATTTGGGTTGACTTGGCGCATGCTCACATATGTTAGACTCTTACAATGTCGCCAATAGCCTTCATGATCATTTATTTTTTGACTTTTGATGCCATCTTATGCTTCTTTTAATGTCGCTTTGTCGCTTTGCATGGTTATGGCCATTATTATTCTCTTAGTTGGTCGCTCCCAGTCTTTTGCTAGCCCTCGCCTTGTACTGAGTATGAGCTCTACTCGTGCATCCAACTCCTAAAAGCCAAAGTTTTCCAAAGTGTCCACCATACATACCTACTAGCAATTTGCTATTCTAAGTAAATTTGACTTGCTTTTATTATCTCTTCAAATTAAACTCTTACCAGTGTTATGCGAAATTCGGTTAGTAAAGCTCTCACGAACCGGAAGGCACACTTTACTTTTTCCTGTTCTTAAAAATTTGACATTGTGGTCTCTGATGTTGAGTTGTTATGCTTGCAAGTTGTAAGTTGGAGACTAGCCCAGCCATGCAGTCATGGGCAAGCTTTCAATATTGCACTTCTTATTTGAGTTGATATCGTGATCTTTTATTTATGGGTGCCCGCGGTGTGAAATGAATTGGGAATCTTGTGGAGATCATGGAGTTTGTATATATGTTAGGGAAATGCCGGGCCGCAAATCTAAGCCATGCATAATTCATGGTGGAAATTTGCAGCATACCCATGGTGAATATTCAACGACACATCTCACAATAAAAAGCTAAACAAATGGCAAATAAAAGAGATGTCGAGGTATTCATTGTCTGCTTGTCCTGTCATTTTGATGTGGGCTTGTTCCATATCATCGGGCACGGAGGTACCCCATTGGCGGTTCTCGATGATACATATATACTTACAACGACAAGAGCCTTGCTTGGGACTCTAAGTAAAGTAGCATGAGGTTTGGTGTAACAACCCAAATTTTTGGAAATTTAGAAACAAATAAAATTTATTAAAATACCAAATTTTGGACCCAACAAAAACTTTTATTTTAAATTCAAGATTTATTTCTTGTCTTTCCGGAAGTGGGAATTTGAGCATTTTTGCTCCCATGCTTGAAATAAGAATAATAGGAGAAAGGTTTTAAACCAAATAATTTTAGCAAAACATTTCACTCCCTTTCTTTTAAAAGAAAATAGTTGGAAAGAAATTAAAACCCTATTGCAATAAACCCAGCTGCTTGTTTTAGTCGTTGGAATAAAAATACCCATTTTGAAAACTTAGTTCCAAAACCTTTGCAAAAATCCACATGATTTCCTAGCCAATCTTTGATACCAAAATAAACCTTTGTTTATAAAATAGTTTATTTGATACAACTTTGTTTTCTATCTATTTAAATCTTGCATGTGTGCATAGTCTTACGTAAATATCTCTTTTTATGATTTCATGTGTGTTAAAAATTATTGTGTATTGTTTAGTTAGCATAACCTAACCAGCCCAAGCACCAGAATAGAGCAACAAGAGCTAAAGAAACCAGAAACAAAAGAAATAAAGAAAAGAAAAGTTTGATCTCGAAAATGTTATTGACTACCCTACTTTGGACCCCTGGATTAAGCAATCCTTAACTCAACTGAAGGTGAGATCAGTTGGTTGAGTAAGACCAAACTACCCTCTTGCATGACTGCAAAATTTTGGACCAAAAATCAAACCCTAACCTCTTTCAAATTGTAGCCAAACTTTGAATTCAAATTAGAGACCATTCCTTTAGCCATTTAACTTTTCAGCAAAACGCCACCACTCAGACTAACAAAAATGTTTCTGGAACCCTTGATTTGTACCCTAACAGCTCCAAGTGGAATTTTTCAAAAATTCAAATTCAAATTTCTTGCGGACTTTTCGTCAAACAGTTCGTGGGCAGCAGAGCCACTTGCTGCCACTGCTCATCACCAGTGCACCCTGCCCCCTCTCCTGCGAGTCCACGCGCGCGTGAGTGAATCCGTGCCGGCGTCGCCTCACGCATCTCTCTCCCATGCGCTGCCCTCTGAGAGCCGAACCTTGTCGAACGGGAGGAGAAGAAAGTCGCCGACCGTGTCCGCATGTGCCACTGCTCCCCGTCTCGTCCGTTATCACTCTGCAACGCCAGCGCGCCAGCGACGTCACCCCGGCACCCGCAGACGCTGCCCATGCTCACCGGACCATCCCGGTCACTGGAGCTTCGACGGAGACCGTGCCCGCGCCCACCACTGGACACCGCCTGTGCTCCCTCTCCCGCCTATAAATGGCCACCCTTCTTTCCTGAAAAGACTCACACCACCTTCCTCTATCTCCTAGACATCGTTTCCCTCGAAGTAGGTTCCTGGTTCGAGCTCGCCGGAGCCGGTCGAGCTCTAGGACGCCTAGACGTTCCCGGTGTTCCCGAGCCTCCTTCGAGCCGCCGTCTGGACAAGGTGGAAGAGGAGGAGCCACTCCGCCGTCCTGCATCCTCGCCGGACCTCCTCGACCCTTCTCCGGTGAGCCCCGCCTCCGAGCTGTTCTCCTGCAGTCGCCGGTGAGCATCGTTCTGTTAAGCGAGGAAGAAGACTGCGTACCGTTTCGATTAATTCGGTCCTGACAGCTGGGCCCCCGCTGTCAGGCCGGTTTTCTTTTCTTTCTTCTGCTCCCACGCCAGACTTTAGCCTAGTGGGCCAGCCCAGTTTAGTCTGTGTGTCCGGCCCGAGTTAAAAAAAAGGGGGTTAATATATTTTTCAATTCTTGAAAAACTCATTCAGATGCTTTCGTATATTTAATTTTCCCGGAGATCTACCGATTCAAATTTAACAAATGAATATGTTCTGGAAACCTTAGAACATAAGCTATCCTTTAGAAGTGGTTTCAACACAATTAGATTTACATAGTGGTTGTAGTAAAAATAACAAAACAGGAGCTTTTCCAAATTAGAAAATTCATATCAATTCAAATAAAATTCCTAAAAATATAAATCCAACTTTAGAAATTCACAATTAGTGATACCCATCGGCCTATACCATTAGATCTCATTTTTGAACCTTTTAAAGTAAATGCTATTTACCTATATGGTTAAATAGGCATTTGCCATATAGGATTTTATTAAACTCAAATCTATAATCGAAATTTTTATGGAACTCTTGTTGTTTAACCACATTTCCCAAATACCTATCAATAGGTATAAATCTTAGTTCATGTGGACTTGTAGGAAGTATTTGGAAATTTAATACTACATAGTAGTAATTAGAAACTCAAACTTGCACACCAACTTCAAAATATGGAAATGATATAAAACTAATTCTAATCAACCACATTTTCAGATATTAATCTATAGCCCCTGATCCAAGTCAACTAGGATTAATTTTGCACTTATAGATTCAAACTTGATCACTACATAGTTGCAAACTAGAAATGGCTTCAATAAAAGAGAAATACTATAAATCCTATGAATCCTCTTTGGTTGAATCATAATCTTGAATATCTACTTGTGATCTCTGACCATGGTCAATAAGGACTTGCAAGAGATATTTCATGATTCAAAGTAAATTAAATCCTCACTTAAGTCAAGAAAGCAATAATCTCATCTTTATGGATTCAATTAAATCGAAACCACTCTCCATAGACTACCTAGATCGCTCCCCTTACCCAAGTATCCTTATTTGCTTGAATATGTGTTGCTTGTAAATTGAGTGGTGATTGTATGCCTATTATCTTTCTGACGATTAGACGACAACGAGGGTAAGGAGAATGGATTCCGAAGTTCACCAAGAAATGGAAATGGAAATCAATCAACCCAAGATGAAGATGATGACTATTTTGACATTGCCAAGCGAGGCAAGCCATCTTTTGAATCATAATCAAATACCTAGATTTCAACTTGCATATCTACTTGCTTTCCAAATTAAATTGCATGATTGAATTTCTAGAGTAGAACAATAATTGTGTAGTGATATCTTGCTTAACAAGAGCATCAAACTGAGTTTATCCAATATCCCCTTAGTGGTAGCATCACTCTTAGTAGCCGCTTAGTCGCTAATAAAATGGAAGTCATCTATGGGGGAAACCTATTTGAACGTGGTGACTTGAACTTGAAAGCTTGAAATGGGAGACTACTCATACTTGATGGTTTTCCGAAAGAAAATAATCTTGACTAAGGACTATGGAATGTATTTCGAAATGATAATAAGTGATGTACTATGTGAACCAACCATTACCCTATGACCACATTACCCCTAAATGGGAAGGGGCTTAGTCCATAGCTTGTTTGCCCTGGTATGGGATACCTTGTATCATCCTTTATAGAAGTGCACCGTGCGCGGGTACTTCCGAACCGAGTGGAAATTTCCATTCATGCAGCACTCTGCAGCGGGCAAAACTATGAGTGCCAAAATGGACTCTTAGGGAAGGATCCTATACTAGAGTAGACAAGTGAAAGGGTTTGTTTGATTATCTGAACCTCGCATACTTTGTGTATGACGATCCGTAGATTTCTCCTGGTAGATGTATCGAATCTTGTGGGTAAAGTGTACCCCTCTGCAGAGGTTTCAAAACTATTCGAATAGCCGCGTCCGCGGTCATGGACAGTTGGCAAGCTGTACTTGACTTTTGTCAAGAATGTTAACAACTGAAGTTGAACATGGTGAATGACTTGACTTGAACTTTGAAGGTGACCAACACTTGAAGTTCCTCTTTAGATTTAGCCTAGAGAATTAAATCTTCTTCTCTACTAATGAAAATTCTTGGGAAAACCAACTAGCTTTTTGCAAATAAACTTAGTGCTTAGTCCACCATATCAACCATGCATATCTCTCTCATCACTTTGTTTATAAGATGGTTTGCGAGTGCATCCAATGTACTCATGGCTGTGTCCCTGGCTATTAACTTGGCCAGACTTGAAGGGGAAAGATCATGAAGGAAGGACATTCAGACGACTTTGCGAATTAGGCTCGTTTCCTACTGTCCGCTTTGCCTGTGCGGTAGAAGCTTGACAATATGGACCCAAAGTGTTATTCCGCTGCGTGTTGATGTAATGTAAGGTTTGGTCTGTGCGACCACCTATTAATCCCCTTTATTTACTATTAATGGCTATGACTGTGATATCAACTACGTTATGTAAATCACAACAATGATTCTGGGATTGTGATGGATTACATAATGGGCACTTCGAATTTGTTATAAATTCGGGGGTGTTACAAGTTGGTATCAGAGCCTAGGCTGACTCTAGGAAACCCTAGTTAGCATGGTCATTAGAAAATGATATCTCTAATATCACAAGTTTGGTATCTGGAATATCATGACCTTAGGAGACCTTAGTTAGCATGGTCGTTAGCTAAGAAAGTGATAAGTTGACAAAAACTTATTTCTACAAAAGAAATTTATTTGCTTTGGTACCCAAAGCCCAACTTATACTCCCATCTTATTCACTTCAAATATCTTACACTCTCAACTTATACTCTCAAGAGATTTTGACAAAAAAAATTATTTGCCACTTTAATTACAAAGGCTTTTCAAATATTTGTTTTACTCTATTCCTCATCTACTTCAAATATATGCTATGGACAATAAACCAACCTATGACCGAAGGACTTTTGGATCAAAAGATGAGGGACTCAATATTTTTCAAGACTTCAACCTTGGATGTCAACTACGACGGCTACCATCAAAAGCGAGTCTCTTCATCTGATCCAGAAATCTTCCAACAAGAGTCAACCCTGTGAGACAAAGACTTCAAGAGCAAAGAGAGAGTGATCAGAAATGATGAAGACCCAACAACCTTTTGACCCACAGGATTTATAGGAAATGCTCAGTTGATTTCATTGAGCTACCCTTACCTCACGATTACTAAGTGTGCTTACTGCGTTGTGTGTTTGAATGATTGATTTGTTTTGAGATGTGTTGCTCATTGATGTCTACACACGCTTCTGTTCTTGTAGACAGTGTTGGTCCTCCAAGTGCAGAGGTTTGTAGAGCAGCAGCAAGTTTCCCTTAAGTGGATCACCCAAGGTTTATTGAACTCAGGGAGGAAGAGGTCAAAGCTATCCCTCTCAAGCAACCCTGTAATTACGATACAGAAAGTCTCTTGTGTCCCCAACACACCTAATACACTTGTCAGATGTATAGGTGCACTAATTCGGCGAAGAGATAGTGAAATACAAGTAGTAGTGATGATTATAAGTAGCAAATGTGGGCTGAAATAAATATCGCTGCGAGCAAACATGTAACAAAACAGTAAGTAAACGGTGTGCAATGCTTGGAAACAAGGCCTAGGGATCATACTTTCACTAGTGGACACACTCCCAACAATATAACATGAATGAACAAATAAACAACTTCTCTCCACTATGGTACTCTGAATTACTCTCCTATTGAATATCACTAATCATTGTGTAGTGGCTACAGAAGCACCCCTTAAAGTTCATCAAGTACTCGACAAACACAACTCATAGAGATACCCAAATCAAAGCACAACTCAAGATAGATATTATTGCAACATAAACCAAGTACTAACACGGTGCACACACTGTCAACATTACACCATGAAAGGAGGAATAGATCACTTCAATACTATCATAGCAATAATTATTCTCGCAATCCACAAGAGATCACAATCATAGCCTAAACCAAGTACCACCATGATGCACGCACTGTCACCGTTACACCATGGCAGGAGGAATAGATTACTTTAATAACATCACTAGAGTACACATAATATCTGAATAATAACATCTATTTGTTCAATATGATACAAAGCTCACGATCACAGAAAGATCACATCATGGGAGAGAGAGAGGTGAACCACATAGCTACCGGTAGAGCCCTTAGCCCCGGGGATGAACTACTCCCTCCTCATCATAGGAGACAGCAGGGTTGATGGAGATGGCGGTGAGGTCGATGGAGACGGCGGAGACGGCGATGGAGACCGATGGAGATGGCTCTGGGGGCACTTCCCCGTCCCGGCAGGGTGCCTGACAAGGGTATAGCTAGTAGAGCCCGTTAGTTGAGTACCCCTGAGGCCCGTTAAGTTAGGCCCAACTGTAATGATAGTCGAATACGAGTTATTTCCGTATGTCGATATTTGTAATCTGTATCGAACCCGACCCGATCCTCGAGACCTAGTCACCTATATATAGGGGCCAGGAGAGGACGGGGAAGCCAGATTGAAAGCAAGCCAGGTTGAACACCCAAGTTTACTTTCGATATACACCTATTTCGACTAACTTTACCTTCGAGTTCATCCGACGCCCTATCTCCCCGATCCTAAGTCCTTCATCTAGGACATTTGTCGAGTTAACCCTCGTCAATTGGCGCCGACCGTGGGGACTCTGGGCGTTGGAGTCATGAATTCGACGGCTTTTTTGCTTTTAGCCAACAGCAGTCCAGAAGTCGACGGAAATCAGGAAGTGGAGTTAAACATTGGAAGCTTGAGTATCTTCATCGGGCCGTCGGGTTCCTCTCGCCTTTCGGATCCGGCAAAACAATATCAAGATCCGTCGGCACAAGAACCCGAAACAACAGTAATGATGGAGTATTCTGAAGGCTCTTCCAGCGAAGTAAATTCGCCGGTCAGCCCAAAGGAAGTGCAAAAAGAAAAGACAACAGAAGACAGCGAGGAAAAAGAAAATTTCGACGTAGTAGTCCAAATCGAAGATCTCACAGACAAGTCAACAGACACATGGAAGACAGGATTAGAGCTTTCTGAGGACAGTAACTCGATCTTCTCAAGCTTCGAGGGCAACCTTGGCAAACAATGCCAGGTACTCGCCATTGTGGGAGACAACTCAGAAGAATTCGATGAAAATAACAACCCAGTGATAAACCCAGCAAATATAGACAGAGGAGCAAATCACCTAGCAGAAGGACAAACAGTGGAATCCCTCACAGCCAGGGAGAAAATTCGACTATCAGTCGACGAGTGGAAAATAATAAGAGAAGCCGTAGAACGCGGCACGCCAATACCATCCAACTCCAGCAAAGACATGCTCTTTGGGTATCATTACGCCCTCAGGCAGCAAGCAAAGCAATTAGCAAAAGAAAAGGTAGAGATACAAAAAAGAAAAGATTCAGCTATTGCAGCCAGCGAAGCTGCTCGTAGAGCACGAAGCGACGCATCATACAGCAACGCAAGGAAAAATCGTCGACATGGCTCAAGGTATGACAACCTCGAGTACTCCGACAGGCAAAGTATCTCCAAAAACCTCGACTCGTCCTTCCTATCGGTCGACGAGCAGGGAAACATTCTACCAAAAACTCCTGAAGCAGCATTAGTGGCAGCACAAGCATATTTACTTACAACTCGACCAAGTCCAGGAGATCCTAGGGAACATATGCATAGAGCAGCACTAAACAGACTCAACATGGTGAGCCACAAGCTATCAGCAAAGGGAGAAGAAGCACATCACAACAAAGAAGTGCGCAAAGCAAGGTCACCCCGCCGTCACAATAGTCCTCGGCATAAAAGCAGCAAACACCGATCTCGATCACCATCACCAAAACAGCATGGTGGAACTCGAAGATCGCGATCCCCAAACGAAAGGCGCGACTATGAAGACAGTGAAAAAGAGATGGGGGCATCGTGCTTTACCCATAGGGTTCGCACCACTCCAGTACCTAAGGGGTTCAAGCTACCTCATGATCAGCAAAAATACGACGGATCACAGGAACCACAATCATGGCTCGCAGATTACTTACAAGCAGTTCAAATACTAGGAGGAACCAAAGAAACAGCAATGCAAAGTTTGCAACTACACCTTACCGGCGCAGCAAGGTCATGGTTGAGCAAATTAGAAAAGGAATCCATTGGAAGCTGGGAAGACCTTACAAGGCAATTTACAAGCAACTTCTGGTCGACATACAAACGGCCAGCATCAATAGAAGAAGTCAAGGCGTGCGTACAGCAACGCGATGAAACACTGCGGGCATACATCCAGAGATGGAGCCTCATCAAAAATTCAGCAGTCAAAGTTTCGGACGAAAGAGCAATAGACGCATTCATCATTGGATTAAGGCGAAGAGACCTAGTCGAAGAGATGGGTAGAATCAAGCCGAAAACAGTGTCCGACCTCATGGACATAGCAAACAGATTTGCAGATGGAGAAGATGCGTGCAACAACAAACGGACACGATCTCCAGAAGACGATAGAAGAAATAGATATGGAAGTTAAAGGAGACGATCCCGAAACTACGACACCTACGGCTCTCATAGTCAAGTCGCCGCAGGATACAAAGATAACAGTTATCAAGGAAACGATCACAGAAGCTCGGGATATCGAAGTTATGGGAAAGAGGACTATAAGAAGTTCCAACCAAGAGAATCCAGAGAGTACAATCCATCACCAGAGGAGATGCTCAACGGGCCATGTCATATACACTCAGCGTTCGTCGACGGGAAGCGAGTATCAAGGCATGCAATGAAAGACTGCACGACATTCCTAAAACTACAAGAAGCAGCAATAAACAAACAAACCGAAGCAAGGCGACAAGGATTCGAAGGAAGTAAGAATCCCTCGACAAGCCAGCAAAGAAACAATGGAGCTCCTCAGGAGCAAAACCAGCAAAACAAAGGACACGACGACGACGACGAAGGGTACATCCCATCAAAAGGACACATCACAGCAATGATACAACCTGTGCCCAAGTCGAACAAAGAAGAAAAGAGTATAACTCGACAAGTCAATCTAGCAGTCATGTCACCTCCAGCTACAACAGAATATCTGCATTGGTCAGAACAACCAATCGAGTTCAACAGAGAGGACCACCCCATAACAGTACCTCGGCCAGGAAACGCGCCTCTGGTACTCAAAGCTCAAATCGGCACGTACGATGTCGACAGAATATTCATGGATGCAGGAAGCGGAATTAACTTGATATATGCAAAAACACTCCGAGCAATGCATATATCACTAGAGTTCCTAAAGCCAACAGATTGTTCCTTCCATGGAATCGTGCCAGGAAGTGCCAACTACCCGTTGGGCCGAATAGCACTCAACGTTTGCTTCGACAATCGACAAAACTATAGAAGAGAAAAGCTTGACTTCGAAGTCATGGACTGGCCATCACAGTATCACGCGATCCTCGGGCGACCCGCGTTTTCGCGATTCATGGCAGTGCCTCACTATACATATCTGGTACTTAAAATGCCAGGACCAAAAGGAATAATCACAGTGAAAGGAAGTTTCGAAATTTCAGATCTTTGCGATAGAGAGTTCCACAAGATGGCGCAAAATTTTGGCATAATAGCCAACAATGCAGGAAAGGCAAAAAGCGCGACTACAGAAGGCGTCAAGCTACTCGAGGGATGCGTCGCGGAGCCCGAAACAAAGAAGCAACGAATAGAGACACCGGAAGAAGACAAAGACGCAGGAGAAGAAGGGAAAAGTGCGACATCATAAGTATAGAGAAAGAGGGGGGCACAAAAGGCTATAAAAGCCACGAGTTATGCCAGGGGCAATGCCCTCTAGATCCAGAACACAGGTCATAGGCCGGATCTCTTGGGTCACCCCATGTATCTTATATCACAAGTATAAATAAAGACAAAGCGTTCCTCATATTCGAGTTTATGAGTCTTTCAAAGAGGAAATGCGGTAAACGCACGAATCATAAAAATACGCCTTGAGAAAAAATTTCAGACATATAGTCGCGAAATAAGTAAAACTCTCGCGTTCCACATACACATTACAACATCGGGTTGTCAGAATCATCCACACCTAAAGGATCTAAATAGTGGAATTCACGGAAAAACACGGCATCCTCTTGCAACAGCCTGGCTATAATGCGCCGGGCAGGCTGCAAGGTACTTTCTAAGTGTACTCGAAGGCTCGCCCCACCTGGAGGATAGCTTAGAGACATAGAACTATAGTTAAGTCTTGGATGCCACTTGCGTATCCATCCAAGGGCAAAGTTAGCACCAGCCACCAAATTCAGTTCTATCAAACGGTGAATGCGCTGGCTGGATCTGAAAGTATCAAGGAGAAGTGGGAAAGTTGCAGGAAGAGGATTTCGAGGAAGCATGACCGAGTGCATGGTTGTAAGAGCTTTCCTACAGCCATCCACTGCCTCGCCAATGTGCTGGGCACGGTCCTGAAGCAGTACAATGGCGCCTCGACGTCGAGGATCGGACCATAAAGTTTCAACACCTGCAGACATCTTTTCCAGAGCCGCACTTCACTCGGTAACTCGACGATCTTCAGCAGCAAAGTCCAAGCAAGTGCCTATAAGGGCAAAGCATATCATAAAGGATTCAAGCAGAAGGAAAAGAGAATAAGTCGAGAAAAACTCACATCGCAATAGTTCACAGGCGGATTCGACGATGCCAAGAACAAAAGAATCACATTCTTCGTGATGCAGAATCTTCGCCGTCAAGCTAGACACCTTATCACCAAGATCCGATACCTGCTGCATCAGAGCAGAAGCCTTGCTAGCTTTGTCAAACACCATCTGAGCTTGGCGTTTGGTTGAAGTCAAGCGAGCCTCAAGGTCAGATATCCTGGAAGCATACTCTACACATCTACTACATCGACTAGGAGTCGACGAAATCTGAGGATTGGATCCACGGTTAGAGGAAGGAGAGTGACCGCGAGTCAGAGGATCATCGACACGCTTCGACTGCAAGACAAAAAGGAAAACAGAGGAGAGAAAACACTTCAGAGGGACGTCATAATATTTCATACGATGGAAACATATTTACATAAAGTGCGAAACCCTATGATTAAGGTTCTCGGGTTGCACACAACTAGAGCTTCTACATCTGAAAGGAGGAAAACCAAAAACTACAGAGAAAGCCGAGTCTACGCCACCTCAGCGTTAGGTTCCGCGACAGAAGAAGGCACGGCAGCTTCCTCGCCAGAAGTCGATGGTGGTATTGGATCTTTCACCACCGAAGCAGATGCAGCAGGCACAGAAGAGGCTGCCGAAGGAGAAATAGTCGACAGCAGCGCAGGTGCTAGTTTCTTCGCCTTCTTGAAGAAAATCTTCATCTCATCCCGGGAGTAGCCGTGAGGGGCGTTAACTTTCTCCCAATCAAAGTCCGTCCCATGAGCGAGAGACAATGCAATGGCACCTTCAGCGCCACGTTTAATGGAAAGAGCTTTGAATTGGAGAAGAGGGTCTTCAGTGGTGTCGAAGGACTTGGCAAGTTCAGTCAAGTTATCCTTCGGAACTGTCGCCTTCCTCTTCGGCCACAAGCCGACAAACAGCCGTGACAGAACGCGGCCAACCAGCTCAAAAGTTTCCTGGACAGATATCCAGTTTTCCTCGAGTTGGTTAACCGCATCCATGAGAGAATCGTCATCTGTTTGAAGGAACGACGGGGATACCCCTGTGCATTCTAAGCAACAGAAAAGACAAGGAAGGGGCAAATGTCAATAAATACATCAGCACAGCAGGGGACGAAAATAGAAGACAAGTCGAAGAAAACTTACTTTCGGCAGCAGTAGACATGGTGTGAAGACGCTCCGCCACAGCTTGCTCTCGTTGAGCATGCTCCTGGCGGGCATCAGCTAACGCTCTCTCAGCTTTCTTCGCCCTGGAAATCGCAGATTTCTGCGACTTCTCAGCAATAGCCTTAGCAGCGGTCGCAGCATCATAAGCTTTCTGTGAAGCTTTGAGCTCCGCCTCTAACGAGGCAATGCGAGCATTGGCTGTTGCTAAGGTTTCTACCAAAGAAGACAAAAGAGAGTCAGACAAACAGGATAAGACAAGAGCACAAAAAGAAAGCAGTGACTCAAAATTAATATCGCACCTTCGGAAGCTTTTGCGACCTTTAGGTAACCCGCACATTCAGTGCCCAGGGCGATAAATCTTTTGACCAAAGCCTGACAAAAGAAGAGTATAAGAGAAGAAGTGCATAAAAGGAAGGAAAGGAAACAAAACAAAAAGAGAATAGCTTACATCATCAGAAGAAACTGTAGAAGCATGGGCCTCCAGAGAAACCTCGGCTTCCTTGGTTTTCTTCGCACGTTTGAGGGCTCGGGCTTGAGTCTGAGAAACCTTCTTTACAGAAGCCCTGGTAGTCCTCGGAGCAACATATGGTTCGGCAGGCTCCTCAGTCGCCACAGGAGAAGGTGGCGAAACAGCTGTCGCACATGTTGGTGGTTCTTCATCATCACTGCATGAGAAGCATAAGTTATTAGCAAGAGGCAAGAACAAAGCAATTGAAAAGTTCGACTACAATACTTACGAGGCAAGCATGTCGAAGTATTCCATATCTTCTGCGACAATAGGGGTTTTCCCAGCCGCTGCAGAACTCGATGAGGCAATATCGTCGACACGTTTTCTTTTCTTGTCGACACCAACATCTTCAGCAGAAACAGGAGGAATCAATGTCGAGGAACTGGTCTCTTCTTCTGAATCCTCGACATCATCTCCGTCCTGACTTTCGTCAGCCTCGGGGGCTTCAGATGCAGGAGATGCTAGATCAGCAGGAAGGGGACCTCCCTCTGGAAGAGGGGGACGCGAAACGATGAATTGATGACCCTGCATATTAATAAATCAGCAGAATGCAGAGGCAAGGAACAAGTCGAAACTAAGAAAAGCCTGACAAAAAGTAGATGCAGCAATTTATACCTCAGGAATAGGGTGCACGGAGTCGAAGAAATCTGCCTTCAAATCAGCAACTGAGTGCTCCTTGGTAAGCTTGGTGAGATTCCTAACTCGCTTGTCGACATCTTCTTTCGACATCAGATCATCAGATATGCGAGTAGGGTCTTCTAAGCCAGAATAAGTCCAAAGTTTGGTGAGGCGGTGCTGTAGGGGTTGAACTCGACGTTGTATGAAAAACGCCATGAGTTGGGTACCCGACAAAGCACCTCCTAGACCTGTTTTCAGATTTTTAATGCGGGATAGAAGAGGAAGAATTTCTGCAACTTCCGCATCTGAGGGAAGCGAGTCCCATGACTTCAACTTCTTCACCTCTTGAGAAGCGTCAAAAGGAGGAAGGCCGAACTCATCTTCAGGAGAGGATTTCCGGTCCTTGATATAGAACCACTTCGTCCTCCACCCTTGGACAGATGCGGCCATAGAAAATTCAAGATATTGCACCTCAGGGCGCACAGAAACAACGGCTCCGCCCAGTTCGGGTTTCCTTGCCAGAGAAACATTGGGGCGGAGTCGAAAGATCGATCTCCAGAGAGTGAAGTGGGGCTCGATGCCCAAAAATGACTCACAAAGAGTCACGAAGCAGGCAATATGAAGAAGGGAATTTGGTGTGAGCTGATGGAGCTGCACACCGTAGACAAATAGCAGCCCACGGAGAAACTCGTGGGCAGGAAGGGACAAACCGCGGAGGAGAAAGGCAAGGAATATTACCCGATAACCGCTCGGGGGCTTCGGGATCCGTTCGGTGCTGGGAAACTTGATGGAATCCTCGGCAGCAATGAGGCCATCCGCCGTGGCTTTCTCAACCTCCTTCTTGGAGATGGTGGAGCGGACCCAGCTGGTGGCGGAGGTTTTGGCCATGATGTTCTTAGTGGCCAGGTGCTTCACGCGCATCCAATACGAAGTGCGCTTGGGGGCTCTGAGCGAGAGAAGGACGCAAAGGAGATCAGCAATGGAGGCGGCGGAGGGCACGAGCTGGTAAACAGTGCGATTCCCCACTACGCCATTTATATATCTTCTGAAAGAAGGATCGTGGGCTGAGACGTAGCGCAAAGATCGGAAATGGCAGCCCACTAACGGTCAAAAATCGTGCAGCCCATTAAACGGTCACAAAATCGTGGAAGTTACAGTTTTACCCATGAAACGGTCCGCATTGATGAAGAGTTACGTCATCATTGACGCAATAAAATAAATATATACAGGAAAAAGGATGGCGCCGACAAATTCGGACTTTATAAAGAGGATCATATAAGAAGAATTTTTTGGTTACAGCCTTGGGGGCTGCTACTTTTATATCAAATAGAATTCTTCATTTGGAAGTACTGGGCTTGTACTCGACAACGAAGTGTTTTTTGAAATTATCTCGAGTTGAAGAATCTCAAAATTGAAAGTATCTCGAGTTGAGTTGAAGAACTTCAAAGTCGATGTATTTCGAGTTGAAGAATGGTGAGTTGTATTATCTCTAGAGCCTATACTGGACAAATTCTTTTTCGACTATAGCCTCGGGGGCTACTCCCATCGGGAGCGCTGAGCGCGCACCCAAAGATATTTATTATTTAAACATTGGAGATTTGAGAAGTGTTACTCCCATTGGGAGCGAGTTTTATGGTTGAAGAAACCCGAATATTTTCAGTCAAAATTTGACTGCGATTCTCGAGTTGCGTTATCGCAACGGAACTCGAATGCCATGACTTGTCACGAAGGTAAGACCCCGGGATCCGTCCTGTGTGGCCTGGTATACGCACATGGATGCGCTCTGCTGGTATGTATCCGTGTCTACGACGCGAAGAAAATCCTGGTGGACGCACTGGGTACCCTGAGAATCACTGGGATTCATTCTTTGTAAGTCCTAAATGCGGCAAAAGAGTGGGTTTGACCGGTATCCCGAATTCAAGTCCAAGGGGATTGAATTTGAAGTAGGTGGCAAGTATCTGTTCCGGCAGTTAACTGACCTCTTGATCCGTCAGAGTTGTCAGGCTTGTTCATCAAAACCCCTTGCGAAAGAATATCATGAAATTTAAGTCGAAAGACCAAGTCGAAGAGTTGAAGATGCGAAGAAATTGATCAAGTCGAAGATTTCAAGATTAGAGATTCAACCTGAATCTGCAATTCTGGTAGAATCTCAGAGGCTACTGACAAGGGTATAGCTAGTAGAGCCCGTTAGTTGAGTACCCCTGAGGCCCGTTAAGTTAGGCCCAACTGTAATGATAGTCGAATACGAGTTATTTTTGTATGTCGATATTTGTAATCTGTATCGAACCCGACCCGATCCTCGAGACCTAGTCACCTATATATAGGGGCCAGGAGAGGACGGGGAAGCCAGATTGAAAGCAAGCCAGGTTGAACACCCAAGTTTACTTTCGATATACACCTATTTCGACTAACTTTACCTTCGAGTTCATCCGACGCCCTATCTCCCCGATCCTAAGTCCTTCATCTAGGACATTTGTCGAGTTAACCCTCGTTAGTGCCAGAACAGAGACTTCTGTCCCCTGAATTTATCGACGGTGGCGGCGGAGCTGCTTCTAGAAATTTTGCCACCTCCTCTAGGGTTTTCCGTCCCGAGGCTTCTTATAGGCGAAGGGGCATCGTCAGGGGAGGGGCCAGGCTCCCTCACACCATGGTGGTGCGGCCAGGGCCTGGGCCGCACCACCCATGTGTGAGCCTGGCCTGTGGCCCCTCTCCTACTCCTCTTCGGATCTCTGGAAGCTTTCGGGAAAAATAAGACTTCTGGCTTTTGTTTCGTCCAATTCTGAGAATATTTCCTGTGTATCACTTCTGAAACACAAAAACAGCAGAAAATAGGGAACTGGCACTGTGGCATCTTGTCAATAAGTTAGTTCCAGAAATCGCATAAAAATGCCACGAAGTGTAACGAAACACAAGGCAAATGGTGTAAAAACAAGCATGGAGCATCAAAAATTATGGATACGTTGGAGACGTATCAGCATCCCCAAGCTTAACTCCTGCTCGTCCTCGAGTAGGTAAGTGATAACAAAAGAATAATTTTTGAGGTGACATGCACCTACACAATCTTGATCATGTATGTAAGCATTTGTGAGCTGGGATCATAAGAACTTCAAACATGGGCATGAAGATATAATCATGACAATAAGAAACTTAGCAACCATGTTGTAAACATGAAAATAAACACAAACAAAAGATCATGAAAATGAAACAATGAAAGTCAAACATGTGTTCGAATCATAAGGAAAAACATACAAGTGTTTTTCAGCTTGTCCTTAAAAGAGAGCAAAACATAAATGCATAGGACACCTTCAAGTTTAAGAGGGCGACTAGATACAAATAATTTGAGAACAAGTGAAACCAACAATATGAATCAATCAATGAAAACTTTGGGACAATGCACATTATACTCAGAATGACAACTATGCTCTCTTAATGGTGCATAAAGATAGAAGGTGGTGACTCAACATAAAAGTAAAAGAAAGGCCCTTCGCAGAGGGAAGCAGTGATTAAACATGTGCTAGAGCTTTTCATTTATAAAACAGAGAGATAAAAATGGGTTTTGAGAGGTGGTTGTCTTTGTCAACGACTGGCAATGGGGTTCTTACTATCTTCCATATAAAAATGAAGCAAATTTTTGAGAGAGATTGGCACTTTTGTGCTCTTTTATAAAGCTTGGCACTCCTCCCCACCTTTTTTCCTTTCTCAAACCATGGCTAACCGATTCCATCGGGTGCCCACCAACATTCACATTCCATGGAGGAGTGCCTTTTTTCTTTCTTTTTTCTCTTTTTTCTTTTCTTTTTGGAATAAGCAATATGGAAGATAGCAAATCCGACCACTACGTCCCCATGAGCTGAAAACAGTGTCACAAAACGAGAAGTATTTTGAAGGTTTTTTTGAAAGGTAGCACATGAAAATTTACTTGGAATGGCTTACAAATACCATGCATAGGAATTTTTAGTGGACACAATGGCAAACTTAGTTTTTAGGAGTTGGATGCACAAGTAGAGCTCATACTCAGTACAAAGCAAGGGCTAGCAAAAGACTAGGAGTGACCAACTAAGAGAGCAATAACGGCCATAATCATGCAAAGCGACAAAGCGACATTAAAAGAAGCATAAGATGGCATCAAAAGTCAAAAACTAAATGATCATAGAGGCTATAGGCGACTTATTTTGTAGTCAACATGGTGTAAGCATGTGCCAAGTCAACCCAAATAAAGCATCAAAGGAGAAAACCAAAATAATGCTTCCAAATAATTAAAACAACGCATGATTTTTTCAAAGGCTCATTGAGCAATCTCAGTTATTTGAGACAAGTCATGCTACAGCAAAAATCACTAAGCATACTATCAAAAAGACATCAAGCACAACATGCAAAAGCCTAAGCCGCAGTCTACACAAGCTCCTTTTTGTACCACTTTTTTGCATAAAGCTTTTTCTCTTTTCTAACACCATTCGAAAAATTTTAAGACACCTCTTTTGATGAAAACAAATAAAGATCAGAGGCAAAAATACACCTTGATGAAGAGATATGACAAGATCTAAATGCAAATCAAGGCAAAAATGAAAACTAAAAGCAGTAGCAGAAAAAGAACAACACTCGGTGAACGATAAGAGTGAAAACTAGAGTGTTCTTGGCAAATAAAAAGCGAGTTCATCTCCTCCAAAAGAAATATGATGTGATCTAACTATTTATTGCAGAAAACTAAACTAAACTAATACTGAAAACAAAAACAACTGACGCTCCAAGAAAAACGCATAGTGCATGAAGCAATAAAAATATAGTGTCTTGAAAGGTGACCTGATTTTTGCCGATGAAGAAGGGGTGCCTCGGGGGCATCCCAAAGCTTTGATGCTTGTACTTCTTGGATATTTCTTTGGGTGATGCATGTGCATCCCCAAGCTTGAGCTTTTGTCCATTCTTCAACTCATCTCATCATTCTCCAATCCCTACACTTGAAAACTTCCTTCATACAAAACTAAACACAATTCTATTAGCAACATTAGTGTAAGCATAACATATAATCAACCTCTTTTTGCTTCAGGTTTCAACCTAAAACACCACATATATAGCATATACTACTGTAGCAACCTCCCAAAAAGTTCCATGATTAAAAGAACTCAAAAGAAAGCGATAAAGTGGCAAACACAAATATTGGCAGAAATCTGTCAAAACAGAATAGCTGACAAAGGTCGAATTTTTGAGGGGTTTTCTGTTGCTCAAATCAAAAAGTGTTCAACTAACGAAAGTTTGGATATAACCTGGGGCATATGCACAAGAAATCGCAGGTCCAAAAGATATACAGATAATTTATACGAATTTTTACGGTGCAGCACCAAAAACAGTTTTAGGACAGCAACATCCCCAAATCTTACCTCACTCAAATTAGAGGCTTCTCTTGGCACAAAAACGAAATAAAAGGATAAAGAGTGGTCATTACAGTAGTAATGACTTCCAAGACTCAAATGAAAGAAAAAGTACTGAAAATAAACAATGGGTTATCTCCCAAGAGTGCTTTTCTTTAACACCTTTGAGCTAGGCGCAGTAATTTGCAAAGATGCTCATGTGGGCGCCATATAAGAGCTTGAGGCAAAGGCGCCATATAGGAACTTAAAGAAATAGAGAGTATCAAAAAGCAAATGTGAAAGACATTTATATCTGAACCACTTCCTATGCATAGGAATCTTGTAAGAAAATAAATCAACGAGGCACATAGTAGCAAGCATGGATAGATAAAACAAGTGCCACTTCAAGATTTGCAACATAAAGAGGGGAAACTTAATATTGTTGAGATCCATCAAACCATATTTACCTCTCTCATAATAACTTTCAGTAGTATCATGAATAGAACTAACAATATAACAATCACATAAAGCATCTCTATCATGAGCCACATGCATAAAAGAATTAATACTCATCACAGGAACAATAGTAGTAGGAGCAAATTCAATAGAATAATTATTCTCATCACCATAACACTAGTGGAAAAAGGGCTATAGGTGGCGCACTATTTTGGCTTATGCGTGGCGCATATGGAATGCGCCAGCAATGCCACGCCACTAGTAACAGTTTATTGGTGGCGCATTTGCCATATGCGCCACGCATAATTTGCCTATGCGTGGCGCATATTGCTATATGCGCCACTAGTAGCCGTTGGAAATTCAAAAATTTCAAAAAAAAAATTAAAAATTGAAAAAAACCAATTTTTTTTGAAAATCAAAAAAATCAAAATAATGTGAAAAAACTATTGTATTTTAATTTTTTGAGGATTTTATCACATGAGGAATATTTTCAAATCACACCGAATTTCTTGACTTCCCGGTAGGTCAACCATCCTTAGACTACTCCGGGCTGAGCACGCTTAACTTCTCCATTCTATTTGCATGAGCTGTTCCTAACCTATCCAAGATCTTATTAATATTACTATCATATCAATCCTCTTAAGGCCTATGTGTGCTTGTGTATATATATGTGTATGTGCATATATGTGTGTATATGTGTATATGTTTGTATATGTATATATGTATTATGTATATGTGTGTATATATGTGTATGTATGTCCGTGTATATGTGCATATATGTGTGCGTACATGTGCGTATATGTGTATGTACGTCCATGTATATGTGCGTATATGTGCGTATATATGCATATATATGTACGTATATGTGCGTATATGTGCATATATGTGTGTATATGTGTATGTACGTTCATGTATATGTGCGTATAGGTGCGTATATGTGTGTATATGTGCGTATATGTGTGTATATGTGTATGTATGTGCGTATATGTGTGTATATGTGTATGTACGTCTGTATATATGTGCGTATATGTGTGTATATGTGCGTATATGTGTGTATATGTGTATGTACGTCCATGTATATGTGCGTATATGTGTATGTACATCCGTGTATATGTGCGTATATGTGTGTGTATGTGTGCATATATATGTGTTTATCTGTGTATATGTGTGTGTATATCTGCATGTGTGCTATATGTGTGTATATAACTAATCCAAAAGTTTAATCCAATAGAAATTATGATATAAAAATAAAAATAAAAATAAAAATTTGAAAATATAAAAGTGCGAAAAAGTCTATTTTCCCTTTTGAATTTTGAGATTCTAAAATTTGTCGAAACTTTTTCATATAAAAAACTTTTTAATCCGACTTCGTATGCAAAAGTTATGGCCGTTTTACTGAGACATAAAGTTTTTTTTTAAAAAATATCAAAATTTATTTTTATTATTTTTATTACTTACTAGATCACATAACATAACTAAATCTGATTTTTTGAATTTTTTTCAAACCTTTTATCATTTTCCTTTATTTTTTAAAAGACTAAAAAGGCGACCCACAGGGGGGGTGGGGTGAAAAAAAATTCCCCAGTTATGCGTGGCGCATTTGCCATATGCGCCACGCATATTTGACCTATTAGTGGCGCATATTGCAAGACAGGATATTTTGTCGACGACCTTTTTGGTGGGTCCCGCCAGTTATGCGTGGCGCATTTTAAACAATATGCGCCATTAGTAAGAAAATTATTAGTGGAGCATATTTGCAAATGCGCCACTAGTAAATACTAGTGGCGCATATTGAATAATATGCTCCACTAATAAAACATCTATCTATAAGCCTTTTTCCACTAGTGTAATCATCAAAAATAGGAGGCATATTATAATCATAACTAATTTTATCCTCAATAGTAGGTGAACTGAAAATAACATAATCATCATTGTAATCATCATAAATTGGAGGTAAAGTATCATCAAAGTAAATTTTCTCCTCCAAAGCTAGGGGACTAAAAAGATCATTTTCATCAAAACTAGCTTCCCCAAGCTTAGACTTTTCCATAGCATTAGCAATAATGGTGTTCAAAGAGTTCATACTAATAACATTGCCATTAGCATGCAAATAAAGTTCCATAGGTTTTTTAATTTTCTCTTCAAACACTTCATGTCCTAACTCAAGATAAATACTATAAATCTCTCTAATTTTTGTTGTTGTTTTCCATTAAGCCTAACTAGTGAAAATAAAAACAAGAAACAAAAAGATGTAATTGCAGAATCTAAAGGAAATAACTTCGAGCACTCACCAGCAACTAAAAGACTTAGTAGCCAAAGAATGTGAGTACCTTTTATCTTACCTCCCCGGCAACGGCGCCAGAAAAGAGCTTGATGTCTACACACGCTTCTGTTCTTGTAGACAGTGTTGGGCCTCCAAGTGCAGAGGTTTTTAGAGCAGCAGCAAGTTTCCCTTAAGTGGATCACCCAAGGTTTATCGAACTCAGGGAGGAAGAGGTCAAAGCTATCCCTCTCAAGCAACCCTGCAATTACGATACAGAAAGTCTCTTGTGTCCCCAACACACCTAATACACTTGTCAGATGTATAGGTGCACTAATTCGGCGAAGAGATAGTGAAATACAAGTAGTAGTGATGATTATAAGTAGCAAATGTGGGCTGAAATAAATATCGCTATGAGCAAACATGTAACAAAACAGTAAGTAAATGGTGTGCAATGCTTGGAAACAAGGCCTAGGGATCATACTTTCACTAGTGGACACACTCCCAACAATATAACATGAATGAACAAATAAACAACTTCTCTCCACTATGGTACTCTGAATTACTCTCCTATTGAATATCACTAATCATTGTGTAGTGGCTATAGAAGCACCCCTTAAAGTTTATCAAGTACTTGACAAACACCACTCATAGAGATACCCAAGTCAAAGCACAACTCAAGATAGATATTATTGCAACATAAACCAAGTACTAACACGGTGCACACACTGTCAACATTACACCATGAAAGGAGGAATAGATCACTTCAATACTATCATAGCAATAATTATTCTCGCAATCCACAAGAGATCACAATCATAGCCTAAACCAAGTACCACCATGATGCATGCACTGTCACCGTTACACCATGGCAGGAGGAATAGATTACTTTAATAACATCACTAGAGTACACATAATATCTGAATAATAATATCTATTTGTTCAACATGATACAAAGCTCACGATCACATAAAGATCACATCATGGGAGAGAGAGGTGAACCACATAGCTACCGGTAGAGCCCTTAGCCCCGGGGATGAACTACTCCCTCCTCATCATAGGAGACAGCAAGGTTGATGGAGATGGCGGTGAGGTCGATGGAGACGGCGGAGACGGTGATGGAGACCGATGGAGATGGCTCCGGGGGCACTTCCCCGTCCCGGCAGGGTGCCAGAACAGAGACTTCTGTCCTCCAAAATTCGTCGACGGTGGTGGCGGAGCTGCGGAACTGCTTCTGGAAATTTTGCCGACTCCTCTAGGGTTTTCCGTCCTGAGGCTTCTTATAGGCGAAGGGGCGTCATCAGGGGAGGGCCCAGGCTCCCTCACACCATGGTGGCGCGGCCAGGGCCTGGGCCGCGCCACCCATGTGTGAGCCTAGCCTGTGGCCCCTCTCCTACTCCTCTTCGGATCTCTGGAAGCTTCCGGGAAAAATAAGACTTCTGGCTTTTGTTTCGTCCAATTCCGAGAATATTTCCTGTGTATCACTTCTGAAACACAAAAACAGCAGAAAACAGGGAACTGGCACTGTGGCATCTTGTCAATAAGTTAGTTCCAGAAATCGCATAAAAACGCCACGATGTGTAACGAAACACAAGGCAAATGGTGTAAAAACAAGCATGGAGCATCAAAAATTATGGATACGTTGGAGACGTATCACTCATATGCCATCTGGCAACATGTAGCAACCACTTTGAAAACTTGTTTGCTCAAAAATGTTTTTTGTCTTTCTCGCCCAAACCAAACTCTAACCATACCAATCCCACGTTAGAAACCTTTTTAAAGTTGTTTCCTCTCATCTACTGCAGGACTTTACCCCTCTTCTACATCCCATGCTCGCAAGTCCACCATTTAATACATGTACCAAAGGAGGTCAAGCCAACTCAGACTTCGAACTACACCTCCAAGGGATTGCCCGGAGGTACCAGGCGACATCAAACCTACACAAGTTTCCAATGAAGAGGAAAGGAGATCTTCACACCCAACAAATATGCTATGCTTGTGGGGAAGCACAACATGTTGCACTCCAATGTCAAAGTCCAAAGATTGCAAACCTGGATCATCTAAAGAAGAAAGCTTGTCGTCGTTGTGGAGAAGAAGGTCATCCAGCCAGTCAATGTCCCGGAAACTGTCCCAACTGCGAAGACAAACATCCATTGGGAGGATGCCCTACAAGTCATATCACCTATTTTCAATGTGAGAGTAGTACCCATGTTCCAGCCAACTGTCCCATCAACACCTTGGTGTCAGCTATATCCAAGATCCAGCCAAACAATTTTCAACTAGCAGCACATGTGGTCCAGGCCAGCAAAGAGCACGATGATCATATTAAGCGATGGAAGACTAACCTTAGTTGCTGGGGGTGTGGAATTAAGGGACACTACTCCAATGAGTGCCCAGATAAGAGGAACACCGCACCCAAATCGATTGCCCATGCTCGCAAACGTGTCAAAACTAAAGATAGTGTCAAACCCAGTCTCTCTAAAGATCCTACCAATGTTCTTTCATCTTTAGGAGGCAACCTACCACCACCAACATTGGCAGGGTTCGAAACCGCATCATTATTGAAGATAGTGTCAAAGGACTCTATATCCTCAACTTCCGCAGGGGAAGGAAGCAGCCTTACAAACCACCGGGAAGTAACCTTGGCAACCTCAAGACACGAAGAGAAGAAAAAGATCAATCATCATGAATCAGCCATAGAATACCCCAAAGTCGCTCGTAGCCATAAAGTTAGTAAGAACAAGTTGAATCAAGTGTGAGGATCCAAGCTGAGAAGAACCCTTAGTCACCTTAGTTTGGGACTAGTAGGCTTGTTTATTTCTTTGTAAATCAAGAGCGAAACTTATAATCCACAAGACCCTTTTTAATAAAAGCCTATGGTTTAGATGCCAAATATTTTTGTTTTTGAAAAGTGTGATTGTTTGTTGAAAATGCTATGTGATGGATATGGGTTTTGGCCCATCTGGCCACATCACATTTCGGGTGTACCCAATCTTTCCATCTTGATATAAATTAATACACACTCTATCTTTTATCTGGTAATCTCATCTCCCAATCTATCTCAATCTTAACTTGTGAATCTCGGGATGAGATTCTTTTTAAGGGGGGAAGATTGTAACAACCCAAATTTTTGGAAATTTAGAAACAAATAAAATTTATTAAAATACCAAATTTTGGACCCAACAAAAACTTTTATTTTAAGGGATTTCTATTTTCGTGCCCTCAGGTCGTTAGTTGTACTCAGTTTTCCCCAGCCGCTTAGTTTTTCCTCAGTTTTCCCCTCGCTCTAGTTTGAAACCCCTCGCAGACGCTCGGACGGGAGGAATCCCGTTAAGTTGACCGTTCCGTGCTGACGTGTGGGGCCGCGTCGTGTGGGGCCGCGTCGCGTGGGGCTGGTAGAAAGGGACCGCGTGGGACAGGACGAGACCGCGTTTGGTTGTACGTGAGAGCTCGGTTCTGTCTCTCTCGGGCCAAATTGGCATTGACTTTTCAGAGCGCCTTTTCAGAGCGCCTTTTTCCCCTCTCTCTCTGTAAACAGTTCTCTCTCTTTTCACCAAATTAGTATCAAATCTAGAGAAGCTTCTATTTATGTCTTTCTTCAATGATTGTTGCCTTTTGCCCCTCGTTTTTTGCCAAATATGGTAACAAATCTAGTAGCAAATCTAGAAGCTAGTATAGGATAAATTCACAGCAGCATAATAAATCTAGAAAACTAAGTATAATACATAAACTGCATACAGCAGCCAAAAGCAGCCAATAACGATGTTAATGTTCATGACAAACTAAGCTGAAAATAATATAAGACGCAATGTATCTGTTCTTCATTCATCATATATATATTCGTCGCTCCATTTTCTGGTCCGAAAGAAATATTCATTGAACTCCTTCCGTCTGCAGTGTGCAGCCAATACATCCTCCAAACGGTATGGCCTTTGTTCTTTTTTCAGACCGTACTTTTGTAATCTATCCACATATAGTGGCGACTCATCCCAGGCATTCATATCATCAAAGTACTCTCTGATATAACCCAAATCCGCGTAGTAGATGCAGCCAGGTCGAAGTGTCGGGTGCACTCTGGTGTCGACGGAGATACACCGGACATGATGGACGAAGAAGGCACGACTGCCAATGTTACTGACGGCATGGAGAGAGCGGCTCTCATTGTCCACACGGTACACCACTGTTTGACCTTCCTCCAAACGACCGCCCAACAACACAAGCAGCAGATCACCATCCGACTTCACAAGGTAGAACTTGTCATTTCCAAGTTCTGGAAAAAGAAAATAGTGTCTCCATGTTGACATTGCTCGCGCCCTGCTCCAACTGGGCATTGTTGGTGCACACCAATGTTCCGAACTCAAAATTGTTCACAGCTAGTGCATAGAATTCACCATTGAACGTGGTAATGCAACGCATAGAATGGTACTCGATCGAAAATCTTCCTTCTCCCCAATCTTCATCTATACCCTTAGTTGGAGTGCTCTCATCGACCCAAGCAATTTCTGCCGGGTAATATGTGGAAACGAAGAGCATAGTCGGGGACTTCATTACAGTGACTGACTCCAGAATAACAGATGGCATCTACGCCTGAAATATAGTGTTCGATGTCTTTGTGAGTGGGTTCAGAAGCCGTATCTTGTGCGGCTGGTTCTTTTGGGCAAGCACGATGATGCCACGGCAAAAGCTGACGAAGTAGTATCTAAAATATATGGGATTGATGAAGATAACATTCAGCACTAAGATGTTTACGATTGAAAATAAAAGGATTAACTCTATAGATATGGAGGAATTTGAACCTTGCATGAACTTCCGTTAGATCGATGGTGACGTAGCGGGATGTGCGGAGGTGGAGGAAGGAGAACTCAGCGGCGCGTGGAAGGGCGTGCTCTACCATGATCCATTCGTGCAGGTGCACGTCGGGCTCAGGTAAATCTGAGCGCCAATTAGTACAAACTTGCCTCAAAGCAGAGTAGGTGTCCACGTACTCCTCGTTCGCCAGTAAGCAGGCGCCGATCTTGTGAAGTGGTCCGTCAGCCCTGAGAGAGGCCCAGTTCATGGAGGCGCCGCGCCTGGATGCGCCGCCCTCGGAGGCGACGGGCACGGCGGCGACGGCCTCGGATGCGACGGGCTCGGCGGCGACGGGCTCGGAGGCGACGGGCTTGGGGGCGACGGCCGCTGGCGCATTCTTCTTCTCCATCGCCGGTAGGGGAGCGCGCGTAGGGCGGCTGGGTTTTTTTTGGAGAAGGTGATGGGACGTGAGAAGCGTGGTTGCGTGCGTGAGTTATGATGAGACTGTGTGCAGAGGGAGGGAGAGGGGCTCTGTACTGGCAGTTGACATTTTGGTCTCAGCACGCACACCGCGCGGCTAACCGCTGCTCACCGCGACACGCGTCCGTGGGACTGCACGTCAGCACCGTTACGTGTACTCAGTTCTACCCTCGAATCTTACACTAGAAAAATATCTGTACTCAGTTTTCCCCTCGAGTACTAATACTGCCTAGTGCAATATACTCAGTTTTACCCTCAAGTGGCTGGTCAACAGAGAGTCAACAGATGGGATTAAGCCATCTAATTGAGTCATTTCATGCGCAAAAAAATTCAAAAAAATAAAATCATAGTGCCTCCTACTCATGGAGTCTTGTTACGCGACCTGCCACGTAGGAAATCATAACAATCATATATAAATCACGTTTTCACACAAATGGCCACTTCTGAAATCACTAGTAGCTATGAAGGTTCATGGTTTTCCACTCAAACCCCTTCTCAAAACATCTATACCCAAAACATAGTTTGTCTGAATGAGGCCATAATTTTTACACTCATGTATATTTGAATTGCTAATACTTTGAGGTAGGCCAACCTGGGTTTCATTGTACAAAACATGTGTTTTTCTTTTTCTAAATCTCTTATTTGAATTCCTTAGCCTGTTTATTATTTACTTGCCCTTGTATCCTTGATACTACTCAGTTTTACCCTCTCCCTTCTCACAGAAGCCCTAACTTGGCCTGATTGGTCGAGCTGTTGTCACACGGATCGTGCCCACCTACCGTCGATCCTATGATCCAACGGGCAGGATCGTGCCACCCTCTCTCTATCTGTCGGTGGCAAACTACTACCCCTCTATGTATGCTAAATGACGAGTTTGCCACCGGATTCAACAAGTTGGCTAATCACGAATTTCCACTTCTTGTAGGCATTACTTTTCACGGTAAAATGATAAGCTATCACGAATTTCCATTTCTTGTAGGCTTAACTTTTCACGGTAAAATGATGAACTATCATGAATTTCTTTTAGGCATTACTTTTCACGGTAAAATGATAAACTATCACGAATTTCCATTTCTTTTAGGCATTACTTTTCACGTTGAAATGATAAACTATCACGAATTTCCATTTCTTGTAGGCTTTACTTTTCATGGTAAAATGATGAACTATCACGAATTTCCATTTCTTTTACGCATTACTTTTCACGGTAAAATGATAAACTATCACGAATTTTCATTTCTTTTACGCATTACTTTTCACGGTAAAATGATGAACTTTCAAGAATTTCCATTTCTTTTAGGCATTACTTTTTTGTTGAGATATAAACCACCCCCACAACGGTCATCTCCTCCTTAATTTATTGTGTAAACCCCACAACGGTCATCTCTACCTTAATTTATGGTGTAAAACCCACAACGGTCATCTCTCCCTTATAAACCCCCACAACGGCCATCCCTCATGTCAATAGGTTCTGCCTCTCTCTTCTTCGTTTCTGCCTCTCTCTTCTTCGTTCACATACACTTGATCTATTGCTATGGCTTCCACGTCTCGGACGCCGACCAGAAGGGGAAGGGGAAGGGGAAGGGGAAGGGGCGGCCGGGGTGGTGGATCATCATCATTGCCACCACCACCGTCAACACTGCCATTGATCATAGAGCAGTTCTTCATCACCATCTATGAAGACCCTTTGGCCAAGAAGGTACGTACGCGTTCGCACATATATGATGCATGTGATTAATTATGTGCATGTTCTAAAAAACCTTTAATTTCAAACGATCGGCGCTCGATCTCTTTGCAGGCACTCCCACAAAAGTTTGCGGACTATCTTGACGGCCAGGAGCCCGCAAAGGTGTATCTGCGAGCAGCTGACTGCGGTCCTCGTCTCTGAACCGTGGGGGTCCTATTTGACGGACAAGGCCGGATGTACCTCGACAAGGGCTGGGAGAATTTCGCCGTCGCGCACGGTGTGGATTTCGACTGCTTCCTACACTTCAAATATGAAGGCGATTATGTGCTCACAGTGAAGGTGTTCGACGGAACAACGTGCAGGAAGTACTACTACACGGATGACGAAGATACTGACGATGAAAGCGACGACGACGTGAAGCCATGCATCTAAGGAGATTATGACCAAGAATATATATGTAGCTTCATATGCATCGATTTATAGATCTAGCTATTTTCTATATATTATGCATGTAAAAATAATAGGGAATCGCAATTTCCACCATGATTCGAGCACCACAGCCTCCAAACGATGCCGATGCCGATATCGGCATGGTCAGAATGGGTATGCATGCTCGCCGCCACTGCTAGGTCACCGTCGGGATGCACCCTCAATCCCGTCCCCTCATTCGATCACTGACACACCAGAGATACCGCCGAGGCCAATGACGAACGTACATGCTGATGCCAATGCCGAACATGCACGCCACTGTGGGCACGGCCACGTCGCCCCGCTATGCTGGACGCCACAGACCACCGCGAGGTCTTTCCCTTCGCCACCACACTCCCCTAGCACCTATCTATACACGCCAGAAAGAAGAGACACTAGTTTTCTCTACATTGCTCGCGTTCGTGTCCGACACCGTCAGTCAAAGTGTTGAGGTCGTCGTCGATGTCCTCGACCATTTCTTCTCTTCTTTGCATGGTTAAACGCGTCTAGTTCATATCTATCTAATGCGTCTGATCTCGCCTCATGCAGTTCTTTGTGGACGTCGATCTCATCTCGGCACCCCGCAGGCCACCTCCTCCATGCCATCGCTGTAGAGCTCCGTTTAAAAATCTATTCCTACCCGTGTATTGCACCTTGTATCAGCGTCATGGCCCCACTTGTCATTCGATATACCGAAGCCCCACTCGTCCGCGTTTTGGTCAGGGATACGGCGATGCTTACGGTCAAACAAAGATGGATGCTCTGACGTGTCTTTGCGGGCTCTACGTGGCCCCACTAGTCAGCAGTTAACGGTCAAAGGTGTTCAACCGTCGGGCAACCGGCCGTTCCAGCACTGGTGACGGTTTCAGCCAAGGGCTTGGACAAAACTGAGGAAAAACTAAGGAGCTGGGGAAAACTGAGTACAACTAACGACCTGAGGGCACGAAAATAGAAATCCCTTATTTTAAATTCAAGATTTATTTCTTGTCTTTCCGGAAGTGGGAATTTGAGCATTTTTGCTCCCATGCTTGAAATAAGAATAATAGGAGAAAGGTTTTAAACCAAATACTTTGAGCAAAACGTTTCACTCCCTTTCTTTTAAAAGAAAATAGTTGGAAAGAAATTAAAACCCTATTGCAATAAACCCAGCTGCTTGTTTTAGTCGTTGGAATAAAAATACCCATTTTGAAAACTTAGTTCCAAAACCTTTGCAAAAATCCACATGATTTCCTAGCCAATCTTTGATACCAAAATAAACTTTGTTTATAAAATAGTTTATTTGATACAACTTTGTTTTCTATCTATTTAAATCTTGCATGTGTGCATAGTCTTACGTAAATATCTCTTTTTATGATTTCATGTGTGTTAAAAATTATTGTGTATTGTTTAGTTAGCATAACCTAACCAGCCCAATCATCAGAATAGAGCAACAGGAGCTAAAGAAACCAGAAACAAAAGAAATAAAGAAAAGAAAAGAAAAGTTTGATCTCGAAAATGTTATTGACTACCCTACTTTGGACCCCTGGATTAAGCAATCCCTAACTCAACTGAAGGTGAGATCAGTTGGTTTAGTAAGACCAAACTACCCTCTTGCATGACTGCAAAAGTTTGGACCAAAAATCAAACCCTAACCTCTTTCAAATTGCAGCCAAACTTTGAATTCAAATCAGAGACCATTCCTTTAGCCATTTAACTTTTCAGCAAAACGCCACCACTCAGCCTAACAAAAATGTTTCTGGAACCCTTGATTTATACCCTAACATCTTCAAGTGGAATTTTTCAAAAATTCAAATTCAAATTTCTTGCGGACTTTTCGTCAAACAGTTCGTGGGCAGCTAAGCCACTTGCTGCCACTGCTCATCACCAGTGCACCCTGCCCCCTCTCCTGCAAGTCCACGCGCGCGTGAGTGAATCCGTGCCGGCGTCGCCTCACGCATCTCTCTCCCATGCCCTGCCCTCTGAGAGCCGAGCCTTGTCGAACGGGAGGAGAAGAAAGTCACCGACCATGTCCGCAGGTGCCATTGCTCCCCGTCTCGTCAGTCGTCACCCTGCAACGCCAGCACGCCACCGACGTCACCCCGGCACCCGCAGACGCTGCCCATGCTCGCCGGACCATCCCGGTCACTGGAGCTTCGAAGGAGACCGCGCCCGCGCCCGCCACTGGACACCGCCTGTGCTCCCTCTCCCGCCTATAAAAGGCCACCCTTCTTTCCTGAAAAGACTCACACCACCTTCCTCTATCTCCTAGACATCGTCTCCCTCGAAGTAGGTTCCTGGTTTGAGCTCGCCGGAGCCGGTCGAGCTCTAGGACGCCTAGACGTTCCCGGTGTTCCCGAGCCTCCTTCGAGCCACCGTCTGGACAAGGTGGAAGAGGAGGAGCCACTCCGCCGTCCTGCATCCTCGCCGGACCTCCTCGACCCTTCTCCGGCGAGCCCCGCCTCCGAGCTGTTCTCCTGCAGTCGCCGGTGAGCATCGTTCTGTTAAGCGAGGAAGAAGACTGCGTACCGTTTCGATTAATTCGGTCCTGACAGCTGGGCCCCCGCTGTCAGGCCGGTTTCTTTTCTTTCTTCTGCTCCCACGCCAGACTACAGCCTAGTGGGCCAGCCCAGTTTAGTCTGTGTGTCCGGCCCGAGTTAAAAAAAAAGGGGGTTAATATATTTTTCAATTCTTGAAAAACTCATTCAGATGCTTTCGTATATTTAATTTTCTTGGAGATCTACTGATTCAAATTTAACAAATGAATATGTTCTGGAAACCTTAGAACATAAGCTATCCTTTAGAAGTGGTTTCAACACAATTAGATTTACATAGTGGTTGTAGTAAAAATAACAAAACGGGAGCTTTTCCAAATTAGAAAATCCATATCAATTCAAATAAAATTCCTAAAAATATAAATCCAACTTTAGAAATTCACAATTAGTGATACCCATCTGCCTATACCATTAGATCTCATTTTTGAACCTTTTAAAGTAAATGCTATTTACCTATATGGTTAAATAGACATTTGCCATATAGGATTTTATTAAACTCAAATCTATAATCAAAATTTTTATGGAACTCTTGTTGTTTAACCACATTTCCCAAATACCTATCAATAGGTATAAATCTTTGTTCATGTGGACTTGTAGGAAGTATTTGGAAATTTAATACTACATAGTAGTAATTAGAAACTCAAACTTGCACACCAACCTCAAAATATGGAAATGATATAAAACCAATTCTAATCAACCACATTTTCAGATATTAATCTATAGCCCCTGATCCAAGTCAACTAGGATTAATTTTGCACTTATAGATTCAAACTTGATCACTACATAGTTGCAAACTAGAAATGGCTTCAATAAAATAGAAATACTATAAATCCTATGAATCCTCTTTGGTTGAATCATAATCTTGAATATCTACTTGTGATCTCTGACCATGGTCAATAAGGACTTGCAAGAGATATTTCACGATTCAAAGTAAATTAAATCCTCACTTAAGTCAAGAAAGCAATAATCTCATCTTTATGGATTCAATTAAATCGAAACCACTCTCCATAGACTACCTAGATCGCTCCCCTTACCCAAGTATCCTTATTTGCTTGAATATGTGTTGCTTGTAAATGGAGTGGTGATTGTATGCCTATTTTCTTTCTGATGATTAGACGACAACGAGGGTACGGAGAATGGATTCCGAAGTTCACCAAGAAATGGAGATGGAAATCAATCAACCCAAGATGAAGATGATGACTATTTTGACATTGCCAAGCGAGGCAAGCCATCTTTTGAATCATAATCAAATACCTAGATTTCAACTTGCATATCTACTTGCTTTCCAAATTAAATTGCATGATTGAATTTCTAGAGTAGAACAATAATTGTGTAGTGATATCTTGCTTAACAAGAGCATCAAACTGAGTTTATCCAATATCCCCTTAGTGGTAGCATCACTCTTAGTAGCCGCTTAGTCGCTAATAAAATGGAAGTCATCTATGGGGGAAACCTATTTGAACGTGGTGACTTGAACTTGAAAGCTTGAAATGAGAGACTACTCATACTTGATGGTTTTCTGAAAGAAAATAATCTTGACTAAGGACTATGGAATGTATTTCGAAATGATAATAAGTGATGTACTATGTGAGCCAACCATTACCGTACGACCACATTACCCCTAAATGGGAAGGGGCTTAGTCCGTAGCTTGTTTGCCCTAGTATGGGATACCTTGTATCATCCTTTATAGAAGTGCACCGTGCGCGGGTACTTCCGAACCGAGTGGAAATTTCCATTCATGCAGCACTCTGCAGCGGGCAAAACTATGAGTGCCAAAATGGACTCTTAGGGAAGGATCCTATACTAGAGTAGACTAGTGAAAGAGTTTGTTTGATTATCTGAACCTCGCATACTTTGTGTATGATGATCTGTGGATTTCTCCCGGCAGATGTATCGACTCTTGTGGGTAAAGTGTACCCCTCTGCAGAGGTTTCAAAACTATTCGAATAGCCGCGTCCGCGGTCATGGACAGTTGGCAAGCTGTACTTGACTTTTGTCAAGAATGTTAACAACTGAAGTTGAACATGGTGAATGACTTGACTTGAACTTTGAAGGTGACCAACACTTGAAGTTTCTCTTTAGATTTAGCCTAGAGAATTAAATCTTCTTCTCTACTAATGAAAATTCTTGGGAAACCAACTAGCTTTTTGCAAATAAACTTAGTGCTTAGTCCACCATATCAACCATGCATATCTCTCTCATCACTTTGTTTATAAGATGGTTTGCGAGTGCATCCAATGTACTCATGGTTGTGTCCCTAGCTATTAACTTGGCCAGACTTGAAGGGGAAAGATCATGAAGGAAGGACATTCAGACGACTTTGTGAATTAGGCTCGTTTCCTACTGTCCGCTTTGCCTGTGCGGTAGAAGCTTGACAATATGGACCCAAAGTGTTATTCCGCTGCGTGTTGATGTAATGTAAGGTTTGGTATGTGCGACCACCTATGTAATCCCCTTTATTTACTATTAATGGCTATGACTGTGATATCAACTACGCTATGTAAATCACAACAATGATTCTGGGATTGTGATGGATTACATAACGGGCACTTCTAATTTGTTATAAATTCGGGGGTGTTACATTTGGGTACTCGTATTCACGGGACACGAAGTTTTCAACTTATGATTTGTCAAGCATATGCATCATAATTGTTCTCACATTAACTTTAACCATTTAAGATGCTTATGATGGGGGCAATGAGAGCTCAAAGCCGGTAAGTACCATAATTTTTGAAGGTTATAAAACTTGCAATCACTGCTTCCCTCTGCGAAGGGCCTTTCTTTTACTTTTTTGTTGAGTCACCACCTTCTATCTTTATGCACCATTAAGACAGCATAGTTGTCATTCTTAGTATAATGTGCATTGTCCCAAAGTTTTCATTGATTGATTCATATTGTTGGTTTCACTTATTCTCAAATTATTTGTATCTAGTCGCCCTCTTAAACTTGAAGGTGTCCTATGCATTTATGTTTTGCGCTCTTTGAAGGACAAGCTGAAAACCATTTGTATGTTTTTCCTTATGATTTGCACATACGTTTGACTTTCATTATTTCATTTTCATGATCTTTTGTTTGTGTTCATTTGCATGTTTACAACATGGTTGCTAAGTTCTTATTGTCAAGATTATGTCTTCATGCCCATGTTTTAAGTTCTTATGATCCCAGCTCACAAATGCTTACATATATGATCAAGATTGTGTAGGTGTGATGCGTGGTGAATGACCAGCCCGATGGGAACCCCAAGAGGAAGGTGTGATGAGTATAGCAGCTCGTTTTCCCTCAGTTTAGAAACCAAGGTTTATCATTCTTGGAGAGGAGAGACAGGCGACTGAAGGTGATGCTTGCTAGTTTGCGACAGCAGCGGACAATTTATATATGGCGCCTCGTCCAAGCTTTGCTTGCTAGCTGCAACGTGGAACCTACACACACACAAACAAGTACTTTGCTCCCAACTTGCGATGAGGTTGTCAATCTCACCGGTTTGCTTGAAACAAAGGTTATGAGTGTATCGAGTGGAAAACAGTAAAAGTATGCGAGTAAAGTAAACAGTGCGAGAAAGTAAACAGGTGATAGCAATATGATGGAAATAGGACCGGGGTCCATAGTTCACTAGTGGTGTCTCTCCATAGATAAAATAACACATGCTGGGTAAACAAATTACAGTTGGGCAATTGATAGAATAAAGATAAACGTGATATGTCAAGAAGATCACTATGAGATTTACTCTAGGCATTACAACAAAATACATAGACCGCCATCCAACTGCATCTATGACTAATAATCCACCCCCGGGGATATCAATCCGAACACCCCAAAAGTATTAAGTTGCGAACAATAGATAATTGCATTAAGCAAAGTGTGTAATGTAAACAAAGCATATGCCCTTGAGCATATGAATGTTGTTTTCTCCCTAGTAGCAACAGCACATCTACCACCTTAGAGGTTTCTGTCACTCCCCCAGGTGAAATAGAGGCATGAACCCACTATCGAGCATAAATACCCCCTCTTGGAGTCACTAGCAACTACTCGGCCAAGATAGCTACTAACAACGGAGAGCATGCAAGATCATAAACAACATAGAGATAACAAAAGATAATATCCAGTACAACAACTCAATCATAAACACCAATATTCATCGGATCCCAACAAACCAAGCATGTAGAATTACATAACGGTGATCTCAATCATGTAGGGCAGCTCATGAGATCTAAACATGAAGCACATGGTGGAGAAGACAACCATCTAGCTACTGCTATGGACCCATAGTCCAAGGTAGACTACTCACTCATCACTCCAGAGGCAAGCATGGCGATGAAGAAGACCGCCGGTGGCGATTCCCCTCTCTGGCAGGGTGCCAGGAAGAGCTTCTGGACCCTCCCGATCTTTGGGTCGACGGCGGCGGCGGATCGCGATGTGTTTTGGAAATCTGATCGGGTACTTAGGTTTTTTCCGTTGGGGGGTCTTTATAGGCGAAGGGGCGATGTCAGAGGAGGGGCCAGGCGCCCTCACATGGGGCTCGCGCGGCCAGGCCCCTGGCCGTGCCACCCCTGTGTGTGGGGCCCTGGCGGCCCTACTCCTTCTCTCCTCCGGATCTCTGGAAGCTTCTGGGTAAAATAAGACTTCAGGAACTTGTTTCGTCCAATTCCAAAAATATTTCCTGTGTATCACTTCTGAAACACAAAAATAGCAGAAAACAGGAAACTGGCGCTGTGGCAACTTGTTAATAGGTTAGTTCCGGAAAATGCATAAAAGTGCCTCGAAGTGTAACGAAACAATAGGCAAATGGTGTAAAAACAAGCATGGAGCATCAAAAATTATAGATACGTTGGAGACGTATCAAGCATCCCCAAGCTTAACTCCTGCTCGTCCTCGAGTAGGTAAGTGATAACAAAGAATAATTTTTGAGGTGACATGCACCTACACAATCTTGATCATCTATGTAAGCATTTGTGAGCTAGGATCATAAGAACTTAAAACATGGGCATGAAGATATAATCATGACAATAAGAACTTAGCAACCATGTTGTAAACATGCAAATGAACACAAACAAAAGATCATGAAAATGAAACAATGAATGTCAAACGTGTGTTCAAATCATAAAGAAAAACATACAAATGGTTTTCAGCTTGTCCTTCAAAGAGAGCAAAACATAAATGCATAGGACACCTTCAAGTTTAAGAGGGCGACTAGATACAAATAATTTAAGAACAAGTGAAACCAATCATCATGAATCAATCAATGAACTTTGGGACAATGCATATCACACTAAGAATGACAACTATGCTCTCTTAATGGTGCATAAAGAAAGAAGGTGGTGACTCAACATAAAAGTAGAAGAAAGGCCCTTCGCAGAGGGAAGCAGTGATTGCAAGTTTATAACCTTCAAAAATTATGGTACTTACCGGCTTTGAGCTCTCATTGCCCCCATCATAAGCATCTTGAATGGTTAAAGTTAATGCGAGAACAATTATGATACATATGCTTGACAAATCATAAGTTGAAGACCTCGTGCCCCGTGAATACGAGTACCCAAACCTCATGCTACTTTACTTAGAGTCCCAAGCAAGGCTCTTGTCATTGTAAGTATATGCATATCATTGAGAACCGCCAATGGGGTACCTCCGTGCCCGATGACATGGAACAAGCCCACACCAAAATGACAGGACAAGCAGACAATGAACACCTCAACATCTCTTTTATTTGCCTTTTATTTAGCTTTTTATTGTGAGATGCGTCATCGAATGTTCACCATGGGTATGCTGCAAATTTCCACCATGAATTATGCATGGATTAGATTGGCGGCCCGGCGTTTCCCTAACACATATACAAACTCCATGATCCCCACAATATTCCCAATTCATTTCACACCGCGGGCATCCATAGACAAAAGATCATGATATCAACTCAAATAAGAAGTGCAATGTTGAAAGCTTGCCCCATGACAGCATGGCTGGGCTAGAATCCAACTTACAACTTGCAAGGATAACAACTCAACATAAGAGACCACAATGTCAAATTTTTAGAACAGGAAAAAGTAAAGTGTGCCTTCCAGTTTGTGAGAGCTTTACTGATCGAATTTCGCATAACACTGGTAAGAGTTTAATTTGAAGAGAAAATAAAAGCAAGTCAAATTTACTTGGAATAGCTAATTGCTAGTAGGTATGTATGGTGGACACTTTGGAAAACTTTGGGTTTTAGGAGTTGGATGCACGAGTAGAGCTCATACTCAGTACAAGGCGAGGGCTAGCAAAAGACTGGGAGCGACCAACTAAGAGAGCAATAATGGCCATAATCATGCAAAGCGACAAAGCGATATTAAAAGAAGCATAAGATGGCATCAAAAGTCAAAAACGAAATGATCATGAAGGCTATTGGCGACTTTGTAAGAGTCTAACATGTGTGAGCATGCGCCAAGTCAACCCAAATAAAGCATCAAGGAGAAAACCAAAATAATGCTTCCATACAATAAAAACAACGCATGATTTTTTTCAAAGGCTCATTAAGCAATCTCAGTTATTTGAGACAAGTCATGCTACAGCAAAACCACTAAGCATACTATCAAAAAGACATCAAGCATGACATGAAAAAGCCTAAGCCGCAGTCTACACAAGCTCCTTCTTGTACCACTATTTTGCACAAAGCTTTTTCTCTTTTCCAACACAATTTGAAATTTTTATAAACACCTCTTTTGATGAAAACCAATAAAGATCAGAGGCAAAAATACACCTTGATGAAAAGATATGACAAGGTCTGAATGCAAATCAAGGCGAAAACGAAAACCAAAAGCAGTAGCGGAAAAAGAAGAATGCTCGATTTTTAATAAGAGTGAAAACTAGAGCGTTCTTTGCAAATGAAAACGAGTACATCTCCTCCAAAGGAAATTTGTTGGGGTCCAACCATTTATTGTAGCAAACAAACAAACTAAACCAACTAAGAAAACTAAAACAACTGACGCTCCAAGAAAAACACATAGTGCATGAAGCAATAAAAATATAGTGTTTTGAAAGGTGACCTGATTTTTGCCGATGAAGAAGGGGTGCCTTGGGGGCATCCCAAGCTTGAGCTTTTGTCCATTCTTCAACTCATCTCATCATTCTCCAATCCCTACACTTGAAAACTTCCTTCATACAAAACTAAACACAATTCTATTAGCAACATTAGTGTAGGCATAAAATATAATCAACCTCTTTTTGCTTCAGGTTTCAACTCAAAACCACCACATATATAGCAAATACTACTGTAGCAACCTCCCCAAAAGTTCCGTGATCAAAAGAACTTAAAAGAAAGCGATAAAGTGGCAAACACAAATATTGGCAGAAATCTGTCAAAACTGAACAGCTGACAAAGGACGAATTTTTGAAAGGTTTTCTGTTGCTCAAATCAAAAAGTGTTCAACTAATAAAAGTTTGGATATAACCTGGGGCATATGCACAAGAAATCGCAGGTCCAAAAGATAAACAGAGAATTTATACGAATTTTTACGGTGCAGCACCGAAAACAGTTTCAGGACAGCAACATCCCCAAATCTTTACCTCGCTCAAATTAGAGGCTTCTCTTGGCACAAAAACGAAATAAAAAGGATAAGGAGCGGTCATTACAGTAGTAATGACTTCCAAGACTCAAATAAAAGAAAAGGTACTGAAAAGAAAACATTGGGTTATCTCCCAAGAGTGCTTTTCTTTAACGCCTTTGAGCTAGGCGCGGAAAATTGCGAATCAAGTAATATCAAGCGATGAAGTGCTAGGATCAGCGCGTGCCTTACGTCTTCCTTTCTTACCTTTGCTCTTGACTTTAGGAAAGACATGGTTATTGCAAGGTGGAGAGAGAAATCTTATATTGCCTTTTCCCACATCAATGACGGCGCCCAGGAGCTTCAAGAGGGATCTTCCAAGTGTGATTTGTCCTTTCCCTACACATTCAATAACAAGATAATCAGTAGATATCATTCTTCCTAGGACTTTTGTAAAGACTCCTTCAGCAATTCCAAGGGGAAATATAGTGGCATTGTTAGTAAGAGAAATTTCTTCTCCCCCCTCAGAAAGCTTCCAAAGGCTCAAAGATTCATAAACATCCTTTGGCATGAGACAAAATTCAGACATAATATCACAACGAGCATGAAAAGTTTCACCACTAATGGTGATTTTTACCGTAGGATACCAACTGGAGGGTTCAGAATTTATAGGCACATAATCAAAATGCTGGCGCAAAGTATTGTAACAAGAATTCAAACTAGCAGTGTGAGTCTCAAGAGTATTAAGTCTATTAAAAATGCACACAAGAGAGGAATCAAAATAGGTTGGCATGCTATAAATTGTAATCAACTTTTTTATAATATTGAAGGCTTGATCTCCATCACAATGAAGGAAATCTCCTTCAGAGGTAGCATCCAAAGCATATCTATAACGAAGATAAAGTCCAAAGTAGAAGCTACTAAGAAGCAAACTCAAAGCCATTTTAGGTTCAGTTTTTCCATGCCAATCATAAATTCTAGACCAAGCTTCCTTAAAACTTTCCTCATCCTTTTGTTTAAAAGTGAAAATCATGTCATCGGGTGACATAGTAGTAGCAACTGAACTAGACATAGTAAACTAAAGTAAAGAAATAACAACTACCAAGGATTCTAATTTTTTGGGGTTTTTGATATAAAACGAATGCAGGTAAAATAAATAAAGTAAAGCAAAACAATAAAACAAAGTAAAGAATGTGTGCGCGAAAACTCCCCTAGCAGAAGTCTTCTACTTCCTCCCTGGCAACGGCGCCAGAAAAAGAGCTTGATGCATGGTGAATGACCAGCCCATTGGGAACCCCAAGAGGAAGGTGTGATGAGTATAGCAGCTCGTTTTCCCTCAGTTTAGAAACCAAGGTTTATCATTCTTGGAGAGGAGAGACAGGCGACTGAAGGTGATGCTTGCTACTTTGCGACAGCAGCGGACAATTTATATATGGCGCCTCATCCAAGCTTTGTTTGCTAGCTGCAACGTGGAACCTGCACACACACAAACAAGTACTTTGCTCCCAACTTGCGATGAGGTTGTCGATCTCACCGGTTTGCTTGAAACAAAGGTTATGAGTGTATCGAGCGGAAAACAGTAAAAGTATGTGAGTAAAGTAAACAGTGCGAGAAAGTAAACAGGTGATAGCAATATGATGGAAATAGGACCGGGGTCCACAGTTCACTAGTGGTGTCTCTCCATAGATAAAATAACACATGCTGGGTAAACAAATTATAGTTGGGCAATTGATAGAATAAAGATAAACGTGATATGTCAAGAAGATCACTATGAGATTTACTCTAGGCATTACAACAAAATACATAGACCGCCATCCAACTGCATCTATGACTAATAATCCACCCCCGGGGATATCAATCCGAACACCCCAAAAGTATCAAGTTGCGAACAACAGATAATTGCATTAAGCAAAGTGTGTAATGTAAACAAAGCATATGCCCTTGAGCATATGAATGTTGTTTTCTCCCTAGTAGCAACAGCACATCTACCACCTTAGAGGTTTCTGTCACTCCCCCAGGTGAAATAGAGGCATGAACCCACTATCGAGCATAAATACCCCCTCTTGGAGTCACTAGCAACTACTCGGCCAAGATAGCTACTAACAACGGAGAGCATGCAAGATCATAAACAACATAGAGATAACAAAAGATAATATTCAGTACAGCAACTCAATCATAAACACCAATATTCATCGGATCCCAACAAACCAAGCATGTAGAATTACATAACGGTGATCTCAATCATGTAGGGCAGCTCATGAGATCTAAACATGAAGCACATGGTGGAGAAGACAACCATCTAGCTACTGCTATGGACCCATAGTCCAAGGTAGACTACTCACTCATGCCTTGAACTATGGGTCCATAGCAGTAGCTAGATGGTTGTCTTCTCCACCATGTGCTTCATGTTTAGATCTCATGAGCTGCCCTACATGATTGAGATCACCGTTATGTAATTCTACATGTTTGGTTTGTTGGGATCTGATGAATATTGGTGTTACGATTGAGTTACTATACAGAAATATATCTTTTGTTATCTCTATGTTGTTTATGATCTTGCATGCTCTCCGTTGTTAGTAGCTATCTTGGCCGAGTAGTTGCTAGTGACTCCAAGAGGGGGTATTTATGCTCGATAGTGGGTTCATGCCTCTATTTAACCTGGGGGAGTGATAGAAACCTCTAAGGTTGTAGATGTGCTATTGCTACTAGCGAGAAAACAACATTCATATGCTTGAGGGCATATGCTTTGTTTACATTACACACTTTGCTTACTGCAATTATCCATTGTTCACAACTTAATACTCATGGGGTGTTCGGATGATATCCCCGTGAATGGATTATTAGTCATAGATGCAGTTGGATGGTGGTCTATGTATTTTGTTGTAATGCCCAGAGTAAATCTCATAGTGATCTTCTTGACATATCACGTTTATCTTTATTCCATCAATTGCCCAACTGTAATTTGTTTACCCAGCATGTGTTATTTATCTTGTGGAGAGACACCACCAGTGAACTGTGGACCCCGGTCCTATTTCCATCATATTGCTATCACCTGTTTACTTTACTCGCACTATTTACTTTACTCGCATACCTCTACTGTTTTCCACTTGATACACTCATAACCTTTGTTTCAAGCAAACCGGTGAGATTGACAACCTCATCGCAAGTTGGGAGCAAAGTACTTGGTTGTGTTGTGTGCAGGTTCCGCGTTGCTACTGGCCGAAGACGAGTCAACCAGTATCGTTAAACGGCGCCCTTGTTGGAGTGCTATTAAGCCAGTCTGCATCACCTTCAGTCATTTGTCTCTCCTCTCCAAGAACGATTAAACCTTGGTTTCTTAACTGAGGGAAAACCAGCTGCTATACTCATCACACCTTCCTCTTGGGGTTCCCAACGGGCTGGTCATTCACCACGCACAAGGACCACCAGCTGTTTTTCTGGCGCCGTTGCCGGGGAACAAAGAAGAATAATCTCCCTCGTCAACTAGGCACCAGAGGGCCAAAGAGATCCATGTGGAGGAGCTCTAAGACCCTCTTAGAAGAAATAATCGTCTTGCTAGGATGAGTTAGTTCATGCATATTTCCGTCAATGCTGTCGATGGATTTCGTGTCGCAAGAACACGGGGTACCACGCGACGGACCCAAGGATTCGAACGCAGGGGGCTGAACGTGTGAGATCTTGGATCGCAACGAAACACGGTGACGGAAGCCTCGATTGTCGAACGCGCTACGCATTGCAGAGAGGGAGACCGAGCTTTACCCAGGTTCAGGGCCCTCGTGGTGAGGTAAAACCCCTACTTCCTGCCTTCTTGTATTGCAACGCAACACCTCGCGAGGAGTACAAGGCCTTGATTACAAAGCTCCGATCCCCTCTAAGGGGTGGCCTCTCCCCCCTTTTATAGCGCCAAGGTCCTCCTTCCCCTTATCTTCTTGGAGAAGGGGTTGCCACACACGGCCAAGGAGGGAGGACAGCTGTAGACTATGCTCTTCTGTAGACTTGGTCTTCGTAGGGTAGCGGCGCCGGTCCACAGGAGTGGGTGGAGGAGGCTGACGTCCTCCTCTGGCACCCTGCACCGTCCACGCTATATTTAGGGGGGTGGCCAACTGCCACTGTGCCGCTTTGGGCAGGCACAGAGAAAGTTGGTCTCCTCCCTGTCGGGGGTAGCGTGGGAGGTACGCGGTCTTCTGGCCGTTCTCTTCTTGCTCTGCACGGAAACGTGCTGAGCTGACGTGGGCGTACTTCCTCTCCTCACCAGCAGGGGCTCGTGAGGAGGTCTTCTGGTCCTTAGTCGTTTCTGTCGTCGTTCTCCTCTCAAGGCGCCTCCTCGTGAGGGTCTTCTCCGTGACTTGGGTCGCTGATTAACCCCTGGGCTGAAGATGGGCCGATGACGAGGCCCAGGAGCAGGTGGACCGGGATACCCCGGTATCCATTACACCGACAGTAGCCCCCGGGAGCCCGGCCCGCGAACGCGCCCTCTCGAGGGAGCGAAGGGCCGGGGGCCCCAGAAGCTGCTGGGCCCTCCGACGGCACGCGTCAACCGTGCGGTCAGAGGACCATGTGAAGAAGCGGAGATCGTGGCACGTGGCGCGGCCGCAGCTGGCGAGATGAAACGGCGGGTGACGCTACGATCTCCGAGGCGTCAACCTGCCATAATGACGTGTCGCTTGACTGCAGAGTGCCGCGCCAACGCTTCGATTCCCGCGCTAGGATTTGACGCATCGACGCCAGACGCCCCCCTTAAATAGGTCCTCCTCGAGACCTCCGGCACTTCACCTCCTTCCTCCAGTGCCACCTCTGCTCCCTCGCCCCCAAGCTCATGGATCCCTCCAACACCTCCGCCGCCGTGGGATCGAGCTCCGGGGCGAAGCGCCGCGGGCGCCCCATGGGCAGCGGGAAGAGGACGAAGGTCCCGGCCCAGTGGACGCCCGGCGCCGGCGGCCCCCTCCGCATTGGCGCGCCGCGGCAAGGTGAGGCGAGTCGTGCCGCCGCGGGGACCTCCGGCGCCCTGACCCTCAGGGGTCCTGCGCGTGGAGGAGCCCTGAACCTGCCGTCGCCGCTGGCGGCGGCGCCTGCTCCCCGCGCCTCGGGGAGCATCGACCGGGCCCTCCGGGAGGTGGAGGCCGCCCTGGGCCCCCCTCCCCCTGCTGCAGATCTTCCGGCCCTGCTGGTGAACGGAGTGGTCGCCACTCCGCGCCCCTTGGCGGCGGCGCTGCTGGGACCCCTCATCGCCACGGGGTCCCGCTTCTTGGAGCTCCTCGTCGTCGTCGACGCCCCGGGCTTCAACTCCCTCCGGCTGCCCGACGCCGTCCGGATGGTGGTTCACGCCCACGGCCCGGCCGCCGGGGAGATCGCCCTGGGGGAACAGAGCAGGCCAGATCTCTTCTGGCCTGTGGACATCCTCTTCGGGGACGGCGGCAATGCCGTCCTCGCCGGCCGCTGGAGGGCTTTCGCCCTCGGCCATCGCCTCCGCGTCGGCGACCACCTCGCCTTCCGCTTCAAGCTGGGGACGCTGGAGGCCATGGTGCGGATATTCACCGCCGGCGGCATCCGCCGCACCTACCCCCAGCCCGCGGCGCAGTGAAGAGGAGGCCCCGGCGCGGTTGTCCTCTGGGGAGGGGAGCTAGTCTCCTCCCCTTTTTGCCTTGTAGTCCTTGCCGGCGGGGTATGCCCCGTCGTGCTTCGCTCCTTCCCCCGCTGGGGGCTTTTTAATGAAATCCATTTGCTAATCAGCCTGCTTCTCTTCATTGTCCTGGTCGTTTGCTTCGCTCGAGAGCCCTGGTGAGCTGTTGGCATTGACGGGAAGCCTCCCTTTGCCTCAGAGCTCGAGACGGGGTCGGCGTAGGCGACACATCGGACGATTCCTGAGAGAAGAAGTTGAAGAAAGAGTTGGAAAACAAAAAACCCCAAATCCCCAAAAACGGAAAAACAAATCGACAAAACAAACGAAAAAAGAAGGCGAATAAGATGCCCCTGTGACCGGCACAGGGACCTTCTCCGTCGTGGAGGAGCGCGGCACTATCTGTGCCAGCAGGTAAGAGCAAATTGCCGCGCGTGGCGATTCACGGGGCCTTCCTCGTCGTTGAGGGAAGCTGGACCCTCACGGACGTGAAAACGTCGACGCTTAAGAGAGCCCAGAGACCGTCGACACCCCACAAGGATTGCTCATGAGGTGAAGGGCCTGGCGCGGACCTCCGGATCTGCGTCTCCTTCGCAAGATTGATCGGAGCGGCCTTGGTCTTCAATAATCCTGCCACGTTAGGCCTTCCTCGGGAGAGGGAATCTTCCTGCGGATGCTGGTGCATCGACGCGTCTTTGCTCCCTCGTCAGGGTTGCTCATGAGGGGTAGGTCCTTAACGGGTGCCTTGGGCACACCTTGGACTTTTTCTCGAAGATTTTTTATTTTCTGGCGTACTTCGCGAGGAACTAAGCACCATGGGCATCCAGAGGTGATCGTTAACGGGGCCGTCGCCCCTGACCAGAGCTCGCTCCCTTCGGGTTTTTCGGGCTTGCTGTTTTCCGGGCGAAGGCCCCAGCATAGACACCGTGCCTAGCCCCCTTCCGCGAGGAGTACAACAGAAAATAAATGGACTTCATGCCATTTTGATGTCATGCCGAAGCAGAGGTGCTATATTGCGCATTAACTTAATATCAGTGCTTAAGAGCAGCTTTAGCTGATACAAGTGCCGTGAAAACGGTCTTTTTCTCCTCGGGAGGAACCTAAGGGTAGAACTTTCACAGATGAGCTATGTTCCACGGGTTCCCCACCGGTACGCCTTCTGCGGTTTCCAGCCGCGCCGAGCCCGGCCTGGCGATGTGCGTCACCTTGAAGGGTCCTTCCCACATTGGAGACAACTTGTGCAGGCCCTCGCGAGAGAGTATCCTCCTCAGCACCAGGTCGCCGACCTCCAGAGTTCTTGCTCGAACATGGCGGCTATGGTAGCGGCGTAGCCCTTGCTGGTGCCTCGCGGCGCGGAGCGTGGCTTGGCACCGAGCTTCTTCGAGCAGGAGGAGGCGGTCCTTGATGAGGTCCTCTTGGTGAACTTCGTCGAAGGCGAGCACCCTTGGCGACCCGAACTTGATGTCGGTGGGAAGAACAGCCTCCGCCCCGTAGACCAGGAAGAAAGGGGTTTCTCCGGTGGGTTTGGTGGCGGTAGTCCTGATGGACCACAAGATGGATTGGAGGTTGTCTAACCATTTTTTGCCGTAGGCCTCGAGCTTGGCGTTGAAGCTTTTCGTCTTGAGCCCTTTGAGCACTTCAGCGTTAGCACGCTCGGCTTGGCCATTGCTCCGGGGGTAGGCGACGGAGGCGAAGCAGATCTTGATGCCGACCGATGCACAGTACTCCCGGAACAGTCCGCTGGTGAACTGGCTGCCGTTGTCGGTGATGATGCGGTTAGGCACTCCAAAACGACAGACCAGCCCACGGATGAACTTGACTGCGGACCTCGCCGGGATCGTGCACACCGGTTCCACCTCCACCCACTTGGTGAACTTGTCGATGGCGACGTAGAGGTAGCGATAGCCCCCTTGCGCTTTGGGGAATGGACCGAGGATGTCCAGCCCCCAGACGGCAAAGGGCCAAGTGAGTGGGATGGTTCGCAGCTCTTGCGCCGGCTGATGTATCTGCTTGGCGTGGAATTGGCGCGCCTCGCACCTCTTGACCATCTCCGCTGCATCTCCGAGCGCCGAAGGCCAGTAGAAGCCACTTCGATATGCCTTTGCGGCTAGAGTTGCAGCAGAAGCATGATGGCCACACTCGCCGGCATGGATGTCCCTTAGAAGTTCTTGGCCTTGGTGAGTAGATATGCACTTCAGAGCGACGCCATTTGGGCGACGCCGGTACAAGTCACCGTCCTTGACGCAGTAGCCCGAAGCTTGCCGCACAATCCTCTCGGCCTCCTCCTCATCCTCAGGAAGCCTGCTGCTGGTGAGGTAGGCCTTGAGCTCGATGATCCAATCCACTCCCTCCTGCCGTGCCAATGCCAGAAGGACGCGGTCACCTGAAGGAGGCCCGCAATCCGGAGCTCCCTGCTCCGGCGGTGGCGGCAAAGCAGAAGGAGGAGGGAAATTGGACGTTGACGGAGAGGCGGACGGTTTGAAGAGACGCTCCTCGAAGACGCCGGCGGGCTGCGCCAGGCGATGAGAGGCGCGCTTGGCGATCTCGTCGGCTTCCACATTTTCTCCCCTCGGGATGTGCTTCAGCTCCAAGCCTTGGAAGCGTTTTTCCATCTTTCGATGCTCCTCGAGATAAGCCACCATGTGCTCATCCCTTGGAGTGTAGCTCTTGTTCGAGAAGTTCACAACCAGCTGTGAATCTCCCTTGACGATGAGGCGCTTGATGCCCAAAGCGTTTGCTGCCCTTAGGCCAGCAAGTAGTCCTTCGTACTCTGCGATGTTGTTGGAGACCTTGTTCTTAGGCGCGAAGCAGAGCTGCACAGCGTAGAAAAGCTTGTCTCTAGAGGGAGAGGTTAGGACAGCACCGGCTCCCGCGCCGGGGAGGTTGAAGGCACCGTCGAAGTGCATGACCCAGAGGCCTGGGGCCTCCTCTCCAGGGAGAGTTGACTCCACCTCTGGAGGCTCGTCTACGAACGGATCAGTCCATTCTGCAGTGAACTCGGCCAAAGCCTTGCTCTTGATTACCTTTGTAGTTTCGAAGGAGATCTCGAAAGGCTGAAGCTCCACGGCCCACTCAGCCACCCGCCCGGTGACATTGGGGTTGCGCAGGATGGTTTCCAGGGGCCGATCGGTTACCACCTTAATCGGGTGACCCTGGAAGTAGTGGCGTAGCTTCCGCGAGGCGATGAGCAAGGCGTAGAGCAACTTTTGCTGCATTGTGTAGCGTTCCCGCGCGTCACGCAGTACCGTGCTGACGAAGTACACAGGCTTTTGCACCTTGACGACACCCTCGGAAGGCTCCTCCTCAGGAGGCTTTTGAGCGTCGCTCTGATAGAGCGGCTCGGTCGACGAAGATTCCGCGGGCGGCTCCTCTTGAGGGGCGGGAGATGAAGCAATCTCTTCCTCGCGAGGAGCCCCCGATCTTGGGGGAGTAACCTCCTCCCTGGCGATCACCTTGGCGTCTCGCTCCGCGACGAGCAAATCGCTTGCAGTCCTTGGAGTTGCCACGATGTAGAGTAGCAAAGGCTCGCGGGGGGTTGGGGCAACCATGATCGGTGGGCTCGTGAGGTACCTCTTCAACTCGGCGAAGGCCTTGTCGGCTTCCGGAGTCCACTCGAACTTCCCGGTGCGCTTCATAAGCTTGAAGAAGGGTAAGGCTTTCTCCCCACTCCTCGCGATGAAGCGCCCCAGGGCTGCCATGCACCCCGCGAGATGTTGCATCTCCTTGAGATTGCGCGGAGGACGCCTTTCTTCGATGGCCTTGACCTTGTCGGGGTTCGCCTCTATCCCGCGATTGGACACGAGGAACCCCAACAGTTTTCCCGATGGTACACCGAAGGCGCACTTGGCGGGGTTGAGCTTGATGTTTACCTTTCTCAGGTTGACGAATGTTTCTTCCAGATCCTCGATGACGGTGTGACCCTCGCGAGTCTTGACGACGATGTCGTCGACGTAGGCCTCCGCGTTCCTTCCCATCTGAGCCCCCAAGGCCTTGCGCATGAGCCTTTGGAAGGTGGCTCCTGCGTTCTTTAGGCCGAAAGGCATGCAGACGTAGCAGTACACCCCACAGGGCGTGATGAAGGCGGTTTTCTCCTCGTCCTCCTTTGCCATCTTGATCTGATGATAGCCGGAGAAAGCATCCAAGAAGCAAAGGAGGTCGCAGCCGGTGGTGGAGTCGACGATTTGATCTATCCTCGGGAGAGGATATGGATCTTTGGGACAGGCCTTGTTGAGACTTGTGAAGTCCACGCAAAGGCGCCCACTGCCGTTAGCCTTTGGGACGACCACCGGATTAGCAATCCAAGTGGGGTGGGCCACCTCGCGTATTAAGTTGGCCTTCTTCAGCTTCTCTATTTCCTTGACGATGAAGTCTTGCTTCTCTTGCACTTGCTTCCTGGTCTTCTGCTTCACGGGGCGTGCCTGAGGGCACACGGCTAGGTGGTGCTCAATCACCTCCCTGGGAACGCCGGGCATATCTGACGGAGTCCAAGCGAACATGTCAGAATTTGCCCGCAGGAAGGTGACGAGCGCGCTTTCCTATTTGGGGGAAAGCCCTGCCCCGATGGTGACGAAGTTGTCGCAGCCCCCAGCCTGAAGCGGGACCTTCTTGGTTGCTGAGCGCTCCTAGGTAAACTGGGGCCTCCTGCCGGAGGGTACCGCAGCTTCCCCAATGCTCATGTCCAGCATTGGATGGACCAGGTCCTCGCTTGGAGTAGGCGATGCAGAGGCGGCGAACTTCTTCTCTGTCGAACCCAGAGGGTGGGGCCCGAGAGAGGCCTTCTTTGCTGCAGCCCGCTCCTAGGATACGAGCTGCTTCTTCCTCGCGAGGTCGCCGGAGTGTTCCAGTAGATCTTCGTCGGCGGGGAACATGGTGGCGGCCTCGCGGTAGACATGCTCAACTGATCGGAGAGCATCCTTCTCATTGCAGCGCACGGTGATCGTGCCATTGGCGCCCGGAATCTTGAGGATGTTGAAGCCATGGTGCGTTGCTGCCATGAACCTAGCCAAGGCTGGGTAGCCGAGGATGGCATTGTATGGCAGGGCGATGTAGGCAACGTCGAAGTTGAGGCTTTCTGTCCTGTAGTTGTCCCGGGTGCCGAAGGTGACGGGCAGGCTTACCTGCCCAATTGGCGTTGTAGACCCCTCGGTTACCCCGAAGAACGGCCGAGTTGGCATGAGCCGGTGGTACAGCACCTGCATCTTTTCGAAGATCTCGACCGAGATGATGTTGAGGCCCGCCCCTCCGTCGATGAGAGTGCGGTTGACGGCGACGTTGTTGATGGTTGGCGTGCACAAGAGGGGGATTGTGCCCACGCCCCTTGTGGAAGCCAGATGATCCTCCTCGTCGAAGCCAATCTTGCACGTCGACCACTTCATTAGGCGATTGCCGACGCTGGGCTGCGCCGCCGCGATTTCTCGTGACAGCTGCTTGAAGTGTCGATTTGACAGAGGAGCCTGAGCTCCACCCAGGAGGCAAGCGGCGAAGATTCGCGGCTCTTGATAGCCCCCCTGGTCCTCCTCCCGACGATCGTTTGCTGGCGGGGGTAGCGGCAGCGGCTCGGGATCGGCTCGAGACAGACCCCCACGGCGGTGACCTTCCTCGCGGTCATCGTCGCGGCGATCGCCCCAGGATCCGCTCTTGCCGTTGCTGCGGCCACCCCCGCGACGCTTGGCGACGCCGTTTTCCTCGTGAAACTTCCGGACAATCCAACAATCCTCGGTATTGTGGGTGTCCTTCTTGTAGATAATGCAGTAGCGGCGACGTCGACCTTTATCGCGATCGGAGCGGTCCCCGCGGCGTTGCTTATAATCTGGCTCCGCCGCGAGGGCCGCAGCCTCCTTTCGCTTGGGGTCCTTAGACTTTGGCTTTGGGGGAGGCGCCTCCGGCAGATTGTGCACGAAGAGCCTCCCCTCCTCAGCCTTGGCGCAGCGGTCGGCGATCTCGAAGAGCCTGATGACGGAAGTTAGCTCATCATTCACGGACAGCTTCTCCCGCATCTTGACGTCGGAGACGCCAGTGGAGAACGCGGAGATGACCTCCTCGTTGGAGATCCTGGGAATCTTGTTCCTCATCTGACTGAAGCGCTGGATGTATTGACAAAGCGTCTCGCCCTTGTACTGACGCACCGCCTTAAGATCGTTCTTGGTGGCGGGGCGCTCGTACGTGGGCATGAAGTTGGCAACGAACTGACGACATAAATCCTTCCACGAAGTCACGGATTCGTGAGGAAGATTCATGAGCCAAGTCCGCGGAGCGTCCTTGAGGGCTATGGGGAACCAATTGGCCATGGCGCGCTGATCTCCACGCGCAGCCTGGACGGCGACGACGTAGAGTTGGAGGAATTCGACGGGGTTTGTGGTCCCGTCGTAGCATGTGGCGATGTCCGGCTTGAACTTGTCAGGCCAAACAATGTAGCGCTGCTGGCGAGTGAGGGCAAGACACCCGGGGTTCTAGATAGGGACGCCGGGGGTCCTGACGTTCTTGCCAGCTTCGCCGATGTCATCGATGGCGCGGTCATGATTTTCGCGGCGGCGCTCGAGGGAGACGCATGCGTCTTCCGGAGCGCGTTTGACGATTTGGCAGCTGGGCTCCCCGCGCGGTGAAGACGCGGCGCGGGAAACCACCTTCTTGGCCTTGTTGGCCCCCCCATCTCTGGCGCCCGGGGCGCGATGCCCCGCCGCCGGATCTGGGTTCCCCGCGCCCTGGGCTCCTCCCTGGGCCGGGTCTTCGTTGGCGATGGCGACGAGCTCGGCGATTCGAGCGCGCCACCCCTCACGCCCGTCGTCGGTGGGTTGATAGCGCAGCAGCTCCTGCGCCATGGCGAGAGCCTGCGTAGGGGACAGCTGACTCCCAGAACGAGCGCGAGAAGTGGCGGTGGCGGTGAAGGAGAGCGAAGGCTCTGTATGCCCAGACGGGAGGTAGGAGGACTCCAGATCTTCCTCCTCTTCCTCCCCGGCCGAAGCTTCATGACGACGGAAGATGGGCTCGGTTTGCCCCCGAACAGCGTTGCGACGGCGAAGACGCTCGAGCCTTGCGTTGGCGTCGGCCATGTCGAAGCAGATCTAGAAGAAAACACACCACAGCCCCCTACCTGGCGCGCCAAATGTCGATGGATTTCATGTCGCAAGAACACGGGGTACCACGCGACGGACCCAAGGATTCGAACGCAGGGGGCTGAACGTGTGAGATCTTGGATCGCAACGAAACACGGTGACGGAAGCCTCGATTGTCGAACGTGCTACGCACTGCAGAGAGGGAGACCGAGCTTTACCCAGGTTCAGGGCCCTCGTGGTGAGGTAAAACCCCTACTTCCTGCCTTCTTGTATTGCAACGCGACACCTCGCGAGGAGTACAAGGCCTTGATTACAAAGCTGTAGCTGGCCAGAGGTTGAAGAACCTGCGTGCCCAGCTAGCAGCTTGAAGAAGATGAAGATCCGATCCCCTCTAAGGGGTGGCCTCTCCCCCCTTTTATAGCGCCAAGGTCCTCCTTCCCCTTATCTTCTTGGAGAAGGGGTTGCCACACACGGCCAAGGAGGGAGGACAGCTGTAGACTATGCTCTTCTGTAGACTTGGTCTTCGTAGGGTAGCGGCTCCGGTCCACAGGAGTGGGTGGAGGAGGCTGACGTCCTCCGCTGGCGCCCTGCACCGTCCACGCTATATTTAGGGGGGTGGCCAACTGCCACTGTGCCGCTTTGGGCAGGCACAGAGAAAGTTGGTCTCCTCCCTGTCGGGGTGATGACCCACAAGTATAGGGGGTGTATCGTAGTACTTTCGATAAATAAGAGTGTCGAACCCAACGAGGAGCAGAAGGTGTTGATGAGCAGTTTTGATCAAGGAATCACTGTAAATACTAGCAAACAGGTTTTCAGGAGTATTTGGTGATACGAGTAAATAAAGTGCGAGTAAATAAAAGACAGTGGTAACAATTGCAGCAAGTGGCCCAATCCTTTATTCAGCAAAGGACAAGCCGGTTGTATTCTTATAATAACCAAACGTTCTCGAGGACACACGGGAGGTTTCTGTCAAGAGCTTTCGCTTCATAGAGCCAATAGTATTTATTGATTTGGTAAGTGTTATGGGGGTGAACCTGTGCTAGCGCACTACCCTTACTAGGATAAATACACACTTGTGATTATACCCCTTGCAAGCATCCGCAAATACAAGTAAGTAATTAAGATAAATCTAACCACAGCCTTAAACTCTAGGATCCTACGCTCCCTGGTGCAGTGGTTTCCCAACGGAGGTTTAGGTTTCTGTCACTCCAGCAACCCCACAATCGGTGACCAAATACACAATGCATCTCACTAGGCCCATAAATGGTGAAGTATCATGTAGTCGATGTTCACATGACACCACTAGTGAAATAGCACCACAACAATATCAAACCATTAAATATTTCTCAACAATAATTCACTACTAACATCTTGACTTCTCCCATGTCCTCAAGAACTAAACGAACTACTCACAAGACATCATATGGATCATGATCAGAGGTGAAATAATGGTAAATAACAATCTGGACATAAACCTTAATTCAACGGTTCCACTCAATAGCATCAACTACAAGAGTAATCAACACCGGGAAAGTTTCCCCTATGAATATAACAAGATCCAACTCAAGATGTTACAGCGGGATGGCGAGGTGATGGCGGAGATGAAGGTGCTGGTGATGGAGATGATGATGATGATGATCCCGATGAAGTCCGGTGCGATGGTGATGACGATGGCGACGATCTCCCCTCTCCGGGAAGGAATTTCCCCGGCAGATTTCTCTCTGCCGGAGAGCTTTCTCTCTCTGGTGTTCTCCGCCCCGCAGAGGCGGCTGTGTCTAACTCTGAACCCCCCCCCCTTGACTTAGGTTTTTGGGGACGATGATGTACGCGAAGGGAGGAGACCAGAGGTGGGCCAGGGTCCCCTCACACAGGGCTGGCGCGGCCAGGGGGCTGGCCGCGCCGCCCTAGTGTGTGGGCCACCCCTGGCCTATCTCGACTCCTCCTTCTGGCTCCGTGAGTCTTCTGGGAAATTATAATTTCTGGGTATTTTTCTGGAATTTTCCCGATCTTCAAAATATGGTCTTCTGATGGTCCTTTTTCCAGCAGAATCCTGACTCCGGCAGCAGCTCCTCCGATGATCATCAAACATGTGAAAGCAAAGGAAATAACATAAGTATCATGTCTAAATATGAAATATATCAATGAATAACAGTAAATTATGATACAAAATAGTGATGCAAATTGGACGTATCAACCCCCCAAGCTTAGACCTCGCTTGTCCCCAAGCGAAAACTAAACTCGGTAAACATGACCACAGGTTTATGGAGTGAAGTGTCGATAATCAAAATACGAACAAGAAGCATCACATTCACTAAGGCACAAATTATAATAGACAGCAACTTCCCTTTATAAGATGTAAACTTGCAATAGGTAAAAGGGAATCACATATAAGGATGCACAAGGTAAATTATAATTGGCAATGGCAAACCTTAGTTCTTGGTCAAAGAATGGAGAACAAGCTATTCTCTCTTTTTATACGGAGGCTTTTAAAACAGAGCCAATATAGCAAAGACTATATGCTCAACAAAGTAAACTTTTGCATTCAAAGAAAGCTTTCGAAGATGTATTCCTTCAGACAAAAGCATTATACAAAACAAGGAAGATAATAAACATGATTAAACGGATCAACATATGGATGAGTGAAACATAACAACTCAAATGCTTGCTTGAGATAGAGGGAAATAGGTTGACTCAACATAAAAGTAAAAGATAAGCCCTTCGTAGAGGGAAGCAGGGATTAAACATGTGCTAGAGCTTTTCTTTTGTAAAACAGAGGTAAAAGTTATTTTGAGAGGTGGTTGCTTTTGTCAACGACTAGCAACGGAGTTCTTGATATCTTCCATACTAAACAAGTGAGAGCGGTTCCAAGATGTTTAATTAGTTGGCACTTTGGTGCTCTTTTATAGCTTTGCACTCCTCCCCACCTTTTTCCTTTCTCAAACCATGGCTAACCGATTCCATCGGGTGCCGACCAACTTTCACATACCATTGGAGGAGTGCCCTTTTTCTTTCCTTTAGAATTAAGATTATAATGGTCTGACCAGCTCCCTTGCAAAATTAATGACGAGCAGATGAAGCTGCCTAGTCGAGGGGTACTTAATTTAGTATGGAAGATAACAAACCCATCCACTACGTCCTCATGAGCTAAAAACAGTGGCACAAAATGAGAAGTGTTTGAAAGTTTTTGAAAGGTAGCACATGAAAATTTACTTGGAATGGCTTAAAATACCATGCATAGGAATGTATAGTGGACTCTTTGGAAGTGACTTGGCTTTTGGAAATTGGATGCACGAGAAGTATTTCCTCTCAGTACAGGTTTTTGGCTAGCAAGGTTGGGTAGCAAGCATAAGAGTTGCATGAAACAATGCTTATAAGCCAAACATAAGCCAAACATACATATAACAAGAACAATCATGCAACCTCCCTTGAAAGTATAACGATTTTAACTTCAAGAATAACAATGCTTATAAGCCAAACATAAGGAAAACTGAAGTGATGTAACTACGAGCACTTCTTTATTCTTTTCTACTCAAACTTCAAGGTAAAGTTGCTACTGACCAAGCTAGGTTTGCCAAAACCAACTGAATCTACTCATGCTCCCAATGTGATACCAATACCAATCAACAAGACTAATCACATAAGAGAGATTGCAGACTAACATAAAGTGTGCGAAAAGTAAACGATAAAACTTCTCATTAATAATTCATTACCGCAACTCACACCAAGGGATACAAAGATAACTAACTAAGGAGGATACTTCCAACTGCAAACTATTCTATATGATAACTTCTCTATTCATGATAAGACTCTACTTGAAAAGTAAATGAACAAGAGGTAATGATGTGATACCGCGGCACTCCCCCAAGCTTGGAACAAGCCAAGGGGATGCCTATACCGATGACGAATTACTCCTTTGGTGGTGGTGGTGCAACTTCATTGTTGTCGTACTTCCAAGGCAGAGGTCCTCCATCAAAGAAGGATGTCTCGGTCTCCAAAATCCTGAAACTTGCAGCAGCACTCATTTGTTGAAATCTAGCTTCATACTCACAATTTTGGTTATGCAAGTCGTAGAGTTGTGCTTGTAATTGGTTAGTGGTCTCTTGAAGTGAGAGGACATCCTTCCACAGTTCTGTAGTCTCTTTCTTGTACTTGGCGACAAGCTCTTGATTAATCCTATAGATAATTTCCACCTCGCGTTCCGCCATCTTCTTGTATTTGAAAACTTCCTGTTCCAGTGCTTCCATCCTTGCTTCGAGATTCCCTTCTCCCTTGGGTCCTTGAACATCTTTAATCTGTAACTCCCCATCCTTGAGCGACAACTCCTTCAGATGCATCTTCAGTTCCCACATATACGGATTGATGGAATCCGCAGGAGGGTTCTCTTTGGATGAACCAGACGAAGACATTATAACTTCAAGGTAGAGGGCAATTCCTGACAGAAACAGCTCGAAACAAAACACGATGAGAAAACGATATACAGACCTCGAGGACTCCGGGGTTA